>JAJIBD010026007.1:0-41138 GCA_021461705.1 Cryptotis parvus | reverse complement strand
TTGGTAAGATCTCCCCCCAGCATATTAATCCAGTCTCCAGCCCACAGATTAATCCAGTCTCCAGCCTGGCTTGTCAGAAACCCAGCCTACAAGGACCCACCCTGCAGAGACCCGCCCTTCAGAGGAGAGTATTTCAAGTCCAGGAATGCTTAAGCCTAAGACACAGGTACACCCGGCAGAGCAGAAAGCAGCTTTCCCCGTTGCCTCCAAATTACCATAAATTTACCTCCAAATTACCATAAATATTCTACCCACCCCTCTGAGAGAGCCCCACAAAGTAATGAGAACATAGCGCCTGCATGGCAGAGCCTGGCAAGCTGTCCGATGCGTGTTCGATATGCCAAATCCAGTAACAAAAATGTTTATTTTCCTGACCCGAAAAGAGCCCTTAATATGGCAGCAGTAAGAAAGGTGAACAAGCAGTTCCTGATAAAATTTCACGGCCGTCCTAGGCTGCCAAAATGAAGAAGGACTAAAATGACTGTCTGTACTTTCAATGCACGTACGCTGGCATCGGAAGCATATATTGAGGATCTGATGGTGCAAGCAAAAAAGATCAAGTACGACATCATTGGTCTGACTGAGAGACGAGGAGGCGTCAGTCGCAGCATGCTGTATTTGACACCGGAGAAGAATTGTTCCTTGGAACATGCGACGAAAGAGGCGCCGGTGGCGTTGGTGTCCTTGTAAACACGAACATGGCTGTCAACATTGATTCATTTGAATGCCTAACAAACTGAATAGGACTATTACACTTGAGGAGATGTGGTCCACTGCCAGCAATTTCTATCTTCATTGTCTATGCACCAACATCCACATACAAAGAAGATGAAATTGAGAAATTCTACATGGAATTGGAGAAGTTCTATAAAAAAGATCACACCTTCTACAAGATCATAGTCAGTGATTTTAATGCCAAGATAGGACCAAGAAGATCAGCTGAAGAACTCCACATCGGGACCCATGGCCTAGAATAGAATGAACAGGGTGAGAGACTATCTGAGTTCATCATGTCCACCAAAACTATTCATGGGAACTCACAGTTTCAGAAGGCTGAAGCAAAAAGTTGGACATGGGAATCTCCTGGCTGACAGTTCCACAATGAAATTGACCACATCATCTTCAATCGACGGTTTTGTCTGACCGATGTTGCTGTCGTCCCCCAAATTCCAGACAGGATCGGACCACCGTCTCCTTCGTGCAAAATTCTACTTCCCGCAATGGGGAGAAAAAGCTGCAAAGTTTAAGAAGAGAACTCCCAGAATGACCACCAACTGGGAACTCTTTGGCACCATTGCAGCAACATGGGAAGATACCATGATTGACGACATCGATGAAGAATACAACCGACTGGTTCAGCACCTCCATGATTGTGCGAAGAATGCAGAGAGAGAGAGAAAGACACAAAAGGACGCTTGTCTTCAGAAACTCTCGAGTTCATTCGCCAACGTGGCAAGGCGTGAGCCTCAGGAGACCAAATGCTAACGTCCAAGCTTGCTAAACAGTGCAGAGAAGCGATAAAAGAAGACCTCAAAGACAGAAGAGCAGAAATACTGGAAGATGCAGCAGAGGCCGGGAAAAGCATTTGCACCGCCCCGCCTGTCCTTCGCCAACTATAAGACCAAGATGACTGCCCTCCGACGCCCTGATGGATCTATCACATCTTCCAGAAAAGCAATGGAGAAGATTATCCAGGACTTCTACTCAAATCTCTTTGATAGCCACATCCACCTGCCCACATACCAAATTCCACAGGACGGATATCTCATTCCCAACGTTCTCCCTTCTGAAATCTGACATGCCATCTCGTCGGTAAAGAAGGGAACAGCACCAGGCCCAGACAAAGTCAGACCCGAACACCTGAAGAATCTGCCGTCAGTACTCATCAATACACTAGCTCGGCTCTTCACATGCTACCTGTCCGAATGCAAGGTGCCCTCCCAATGGAAAACCAGCAGGACAGTTCTACTGTTCAAGAAGGGAGACATTCACAACTTCGGCAACTACCGCCCCATCTGCCTGTTGTCCATCATCTACAAGCTGTTTACACGAGTCATCCTGAACAGGATTAGCAGAACACTAGATGAAGGACAACCATGCGAGCAAGCAGGTTTCCATAAAGGATTCAGCACAATCTACCATATCCACACAGTAACCAAGCTCATTGAGGTTTGTAGGAAGTACAAGATGCCGCACTGTCTCACGTTCATTGATTTAAAGAAAGCCTTTGATTCTGTGGAGACTGAAGCAGTCATTGAAGCCCCTAGTCAAACAGGGCGTTCAAACCCAATACATCAAGATCCTTCATGAGCTGTATTACGGATTCACCACCAGGATCTCACCATTCTACAAAGAAGTGATCATTGATGTCAAAAGAGGGGTTCGACAGGGTGATACCATCTCACCAAAACTCTTCAGCGCCACCCTCGAGAACATCATGAGACAATTAAAATGGGAAGGAATGGGAGTGAAGATAGATGGTCGGCAACTATACCACCTCCGCTTCGCTGATGACATCGTTCTAATAACACCAAACATTAGCCAAGCGGCACAAATGCTGGCTGACTTTGACCGAGAATGTGGAAAGATAGGTCTACAGCTGAATCTGAATAAAACTATGTTCATGAGAAATGAACTAGTTCCTGAGGCCCCATTCACTCTCAATGGAACAAACATCTCTGAATGCAGCAGTTATGTGTACCTAGGTCGATAAATCAACATGATGAACGACCTAAAACCTGAGCTGCGCAGGAGGAAGTGAGCGGCATGGAATGCCTTCAAAGGCATCGAAGAAATAGCTAAAAGGACAAAGAACCTCCAGCTCCAGGCACATCTCTTTGACTCCACCGTTCTCCCTGCATTAGCATACGCCTCAGAGACCTAGGCCCTAGGAAAGCAGGATGAGAATACTATTCGGTCTCCCAGACAGGCATCGAAAGAGCTATGCTTGGAATATCATGTCTCACTCAAGTGAGTGAAGTAATCCAGAGTTCTGACCTCCGTCACTATTCCAGAATCAGGGATGCTGTCTCGTTTCCCAAGGCTTCAAAAATCAGATGGGCTGGACATGTAATGCGATTTGGAGACAAACGCTGGACTAGAGCCATTACCGACTGGATCCCACGGGATGTCAAAAGATCACGTGGCCACCCACTACAAGATGGTAAGACTTCCTTGTTAAGACCCTGAAGGAACGGTTTGAGGCTCTTCATATTCCTGAATCAACCAGATGCCATTGGGCTACATTGGCACGTGATAGGGTCCAATGGAAATGTTACTGGCGCCCGCTCGAGTAAATCGATGAATAACGGGATTCAAGTGATCAAGTGATCAAGTGATTCATCACAGCACTATTCACAATACCAGAATCCAAAAAACAACCTGAGTGCCCGAGAACAAAAGATTGGTTAAAGAAACCATGGTACATCTACACAATAGAATACTATGCAGCTGTCAGGAAAAAACAAAGTTAATGAGATTTGCCTACAAATGGTTGGACATGGAGATTATCATGCTTAGTGAAATTAGTCAGAAGGAAAAGGACAGATATAGAATGTCTGCACTTATCCGTGGGATATAAATATATACCAGTGTTCTATAATTGTTGGAAGCAGTAACACCAAACTAGAACTGAACACTGAGTGTAGGCAAAGGGATACACATGATAATACCTAAATGTATTTATGGAAAGTCACAATGTATGTTATGGGAGAGAGGGAGAGAGAGTGAGAGAGAAAAGGAAGAGTGCTTGCTATAGAGGCAGGCTGGGGAAGGGGGATGAAATCTGGGGACATTGGTGGTGGGAAATGTGCATTGGTGGAGGAATGGGTGCTAAAACATTGTATGACTAAAACCCAATCATGAACAGCTTTGTAAATGTCTATCTCATGGAGTTATAATAATGATAATTAATAATAATAATTTTTTTTAAATTTCACTATATATCACTATCACTATCTTCCCATTCATCATCAATTTTCTCGAGCGGGCTCCAGTAAGGACAAAGGAAGTTCTAAATAGCAGTAACAGAAGCTCAATTGCTTTTCTAAATTTTCAAGTTCTTCAATCTAAACAGATGACTGGAGGTTGAAGAACTCGAAAATTTAGAGTTTGGAGATCTCTCCTTAGAGGAAATCAATCATACTCTTTTTTTACTGTTTGCCTTTTTTTTTTATTTTTGGGCCACATCCAGCCATGCTCAAGGGTTACTTCTGGCTCTGCACTCAGGAATTCACTCCTGGTGGGCTCGAGGGACTATATGGGGTGCCAGGGATTAAACCCCAATCTGCTGCATGCAAGGCAAATGCCCTACCTGCTGTACTATCGCTCCGGCCCTATCATACTCTTAATACCTTCTCCCAACCATACTCCACATATAAGAATAAAGGGAAGCCCCTTTACTCATTATATAAGCAACCATAGAAAAGTTTTGTTTTAAAAAAAGTAGAAGTGAAATATTATCATTTCAAATTCAGTCTTACAAGTTTGATCATCTGAACCGTACCATGCTTGGGGGCACATCTGAAGTACTGGACTTTCCCAACGCTTCCATTGTTTTTTCCTTCAGGTTCATCCAACTCGATGCCAGCCCACTGTCCACTTGCAAATTCAGTTGTGCCACAAAATCTTAATGTTCCAACCTAAGGAAAATATAAACAAGAACAACTTTCGAGTATTAACGAGTAATTCTAAATGTACTTCTCTTACAACTTTGCTTTACCACAGAAGTTCTTAAGAAATTATTTTCTAAAAGTAAATTTCAAAACAAAAAAAATTACCAGTGGCAAAAATGATAAATAGGGGCTGGAGCGATCGTCCAGCGGGTAGGGCGTTTGCCTTGCCGCGCGCCGGCCTATGCCGGCCTGGGTTCGATCCCTTGCATCCCATATGGTCCCCCGAGCACCACCAGGGAGTAATTCCTGAGTGCAGAGCCAGAGTAACCCCTGAGCATCGCCGGGTGTGACTCAAAAAAGCAAAAATAAATAAATAAATAAATAAATAAATAAATGGTAGAGTCCCTTCACCACGAGACATAAGAAACTTCTATATGGATGCACCTAACAAGTGAGTTTCAAAACAGAGGAATTAAAATTGATAGAGGAGGGAAAGAAAGCAGCTCACTCCCAATTGCATGGGGAGACTCGGTAATCACACACCAAGCAGACAGAAAAGAAGTAAAACCCCAAACACTGATAAACTGGCTTGACCTGACATTTGAAAAATCCTCATTGAAAACAACATAATAAAAAGGAACAAAACTATTAAATGAATAGAAATATAAGAAATCATGTTAAATACCTAACAGAAAAATATAAGAAAACCTGCCAAATCTTTGAAAATTAGTATATCCCTAAACAATCCATGGTGAAAATGGGAAATTAGAAAATTTTTTTTTATAGTGAAAAATTTAAGATTTAATTTAAATTTTTATAAAATGTTTTTGCCAGAGCCTGGCAAGCTACCTGGGTTGTATTTGATAGGCGAAAGACCAGTAACAATTACAGACCTCATTCCCATGACCTGATGGAATGGTTTGAAGCTCTTTATGTTCCTGGAGCAAGCAGGTGCCCTTGGGCTCTACTAGCATGAGACAGGACATATGGAGATGTTACTGGGGCCTGCTCGAGCAAATCGATGATGAACAGGAAGACAAGTGATACAAGTGATAGTGAAAAAATATTTTAGGAAGTATGAGAGAGATGAGAGGTGAGGGAAAGAGTGAGTAAGTGAGAGAGGAAAAAAAGAGGAGATTTAGAGAAGACAGAGAGAAGGGAGAAGGAAAGGGTCCCCACAAAATAAAAAAAAACAAATTAAACCCTGTGAGCCGGAAGGCAGATGACTCCAGAGTGGATTACAATCTATGAAGTTCGTCTGCTGGTTGTTTTGGGTTTACATCCAGCAGTGTTCAGGGGTTATTCCCTGAAAAAATGCCAAGGGATCCTCGCAAAGTTACTGGGGATCAAGCCCAGGCCTCCTGCATGTATAGTGTGAACAAACACAAGCCATTTGAACCCCCGCCCCACCCCTACTAATTATACAAAAACTATTTCCTGGGCCACTCCTGCTGGTAGACCATGAAACATTAGAGATGGGACACTGAGCCTCACATATGCAAGGCAGGTGTCCCACCTCTGTCTTGGTGCCAAACCAGAAAAAATCATTTTAAAGAAACTACAGACCAATACACCTTGTAAAGAAAGACAATAATCTGCAACTGGTTAGAGACATGGTACAGGGGTTTAAGTGCCTGCCTTGCATGCAGCCAATCTGAGTAATCCCTGCCACTGCATGGTCCCTTGAACACCACCGGGACTGTTCCTTGAGCACATTGCTGGGAGCAGATCCCAAGCACTGTTGGGTGTGACCCAACACCTACCCCCAAATCCTCAACAACGCAACAGCAAATAGCAATAGCAAATCACATGCAGTGGTCATTAAGAAGGATAACGCAGCATAAACAATCAATGAGATCTAGCTCACAAACACCAGGCTCGTTCAGCATTTGAGAATTCATATAACTCAGCATTTACAGACTAAAGGCGGCGCAGAAGAGCCTGCTCTTAACGTCTGCGGAAAATGCCTTCCAATGCCCTTTCAGGGTAGTTTTTTTTTACTCTCTGTGAATTAGAAATAGATGTGGATTTCCTCAACTTATAAAATAACATCTACAAATGTATAGCTAACCATGTTGATTGATACCCAATGATGAAAGACTGCCTTCTCCTTGAGACTGGAAAAGAACAGAAATGTTGGCTCTTACCACTTGCATCATTACAGTGGAGATCCCAAGCAATAGATAAGGTGGAGGGGGAGGCAAACAGACTTGTAAAGAAAGAAAACTACCTCTATTTGCAGGCAATCTGACTATTTACAGAGGCTATTCCATGAATCCTCACTCCCAAAAAGATCGATAAAACTACTAAGTTTAGCAAGCCAATGGACAAAGTGTACATGGTCAGCATTAAAAACAAACTGAAATCTTATGTGCTGGCAATGAGTAACTGGAAGTGAAATTTCAACACTACTACCATTTACAAGAGCACCAAAGCTCTATGTTAGGGGAAAGTCTAGCGAAGTATGTGCAAGAACTATATGCTTACAATTATGCAACCATGGTAAAACAAGCCAGAGACCTATTTTATATATAATTTACAGTAAGCTCACCTCCCACCCCACCAAAGGACCCAAGACCCTCTACCATTGTCCCCATTACATCAAAACCATACGCATCAATACTATTACAAACATATCACTCAAACTACAATCATTCTTTTGAAAAGGCTGGCAAAGGTAGGGTCACAGCTAAGAATAATCCCAGAACACCAAGCCCTGAGCACTACCGGAGTGTGACCCAAGATCAAAACACTTTAAATAATTTTTTAAAAGCTAAAACTATAAACTGGAGTCAGAGCAATAGCACAGCATGTAGGGCACTTGCATGCAGCCAACCTGGTTCCAATCCCGGCATCACACACAGTCCCCTGAGCACTGCCAAGAGTGATCCCTGAGTGCAGAGCCAGGAGTAACCTATAAGCACCATCAGGTATGACCCAAAACTCCCCTACTAAAAAAGATAAAACTGCAAACTTACAGAAGAAAATCTAAAAGAAATTTTCTTAGCTATCCCAAAAAACATCATCCACAAATTAATAAAATGTACTTCAATAAAATTTAAAACTTCTCTTAGAAAACTTCTGAGAATGGAAAGACCAGCAACATCCTGAGAGAAAACATACCCGGAACAAGAGTTGCCATGAAATAAGGTGAGACCCGAAATCCAGCAGGTGTGTGCCATTATCTGCTTCTACTTTTGCATAACTTCAAAATACCCAAAATAAAAGGGAAATTAAGGAATCACATCACTATTCTAAAACTCCATTCTCAGACACAGGGCAGAAACACTAAAGATGATGGATAAATATTGACCCTAAGAAAATAACACCAATCCTATGCATTCATAAGTTCTTGATATTTAGTTTCACAAAGAGGATAAGGGGAAAAAACTTTTTGTTTTGGGGCCACATCCAGCAGAGAGAAGTACTGTTCTCAGTGGGATCATTTGTGCCTTCATTTTTTTTTTTCACTGTAAAAGCCATTGTCTGGGGCTGGAGAGAGACAGTATAGTGGGCACGGCGCTTGCCTCACACAGAGCTGATCTGGGTTTGATCCCCTGCACCCCTCAGATAAGACCCCTTAGTCCCTCCATTTAGTGGTTTAAAATAAAGTGGTTGGTATCTAGTGACTAAAGAAAACCCAGACTGTAGAGAAGACACTGAGAGCACCTTCAGAAGGGTAAGGAGTCCACTAATACTAGGTTAAAATAATACCTTCAATATCTGTGTGTGTGTGTGTGTGGGTGGGTTGGGATGTGTGTGTGTGTGCGTGTGTGTTGGAGGGCGTCTTGAAGCCAAGCACCCAGAAAGCAGCCGTCTGCCCCATTGCTGGGGGCAGTGGAAGTGGGAGAACAGCAGGGGGCTGGTGGCAGAAGAGGTTGGGGCCCAAAACTCACCCCACATCCAGCTGCTCTTCCCCACTCAAACCATGAAAGGCTGCAGCATTATGCAAAAGGGCTCCCTGACGGGAGGTGTAGCCCAGCGTGCCATGTCCCGGAAAAGCCTCACCTACACACTGATGCTTTCCAATCAAAAGCAAAGAAGACTCAAAAAGTGACCAGGGGGACACGTGCCTGTGGCACACAAGGCTACAGCCTAGTGACTCAGGCCGCGGCTTCCAAGAGCAACTCACTGTACCTTCTGTCCTGCGATAACCACGCGATCCCCAACTTGAGTCCAAGTGATGTGAGCATGGCCTTGCTGGGGCCGCGGTCGCAGCTGGGCAGTAGAAGTCTCGAGAGGTCCCAGGTCAGGGCGCTGCGTCCAAGAGCATCTGCCTGATTTCTTTGGCGGTGGCGGCAGCATCAGCCATCTCCAAGGGCATCTCCACGGGGTCGGGACCACATCAGCTGGGATCTGCCCTTTGTCGTTCTACAGATCAAGAGAAAACTTTCATTTCCTACGCACTTAAGAGCTCTTCCCAAGGGGGAGAAATCGGGTCATAGAGGTAGGGGGGATTTCAAATGAACTCACCAACATTGATTTGTTTATAAATTAGTAAGTAAGCTTACATTTATATACATATTTCCATAGGTGTATATGTAGGCCCCTATAGCATGCCGCACAACATTCTAGCCAAGTGTTAAAGACGGAAGCCGGGTTGGCCAACAAAGAGCACACAGTCTTCTGGAGAGGCAGACTCTTTCCCTGGAAAGATGCAGGCAGGGAAAGAGTCTGCGTGTCAACGGTGAGACGGGCACTGAGAGAAGAGAGTGCAGAGACACAGCACAGAGGTGGCTGGACACAGAGTGGGTTCAGGCGGGTGCTGCTGGCCAAAAGCACCAATATGGAGGCCCGCGGGGATAAGGGATACCAGGACTCATTAGCAGGTCGGGCAAAGCATTCCAGACTCTGGGAAGAGCAACGCTGAAGGCAGGGGGCAGGCTGCGTGCCTGGCTGCACAGGCTCTACAGAAGGCAGAAACCGAGGCATTTCCCCGGCCCGGAGAGACAATTCCCCACTCACCCACAGGCCGCCTGTGCCAGCCGCCAAGTCTCAGCCCCTAGAATAAGTCCAACTGCAGGAACAGATTTTTGAACTAGAGTTTTGGTTCTTCAACTACTGGGCTGCGGTCAGAATAGCGTCTGTCCTCCCCACCCAGAGGAGACTCATTGGCGCCAGGATCTCAGCTCTGAGCCTCCTGCGTCTGCATGTGTCCACATGAAAGTGGTCTCGTTCAGTTCCTGTTATTGAAAACCAAGTCTCTGTGTGAATAAGGCAGACCAAAATGCTTCCCGATAAGTCCTGATACGGTAGCAGGAGAGGCGGTGACCTCCACGCAAATAAAACAGGACTGACATTCGCTGTTCCCAGCTAGGAAAAGCCAGCACGGAGAGGTGTCTGAGCGGCCCAGAGATGGTCCTGACCGTCGTTCCAGGCAGCTCTGGGCCCTCCACCTTTCCTGCCGCCTCATTTCCCTCCACGGCGGTCTCTGACCTGTACTCCCTAACCGGAAAGCCAACTTGATAATGATGATTTCCACAGATTGTTGCTTCACTTAGAATCAGGATTTTTTTGTTTGCTAAGAAGTGTTTTTCCTTTTCTTCTGCACTGAGAATAAGCCTTGAATGAGCCATATGGGTTAAAACAAGAACACGCTTCTGAAAGTGGGGACATGACTCAAATTTGGGGAGGTGAGGGTCTTAAAATTGAAGTCCATGTGGCTCCAAGTGAAAATATGGTAGAAAGACACATTATCAGATATCTGGGATGGTGATGGGTGGACCGTTTTAATACCATATTTCAAAGATAAAGACATAACATATAATGAGCATATGTATACAGCACTTACATAAAGCATATTAAAGGGAGAGGATTTTTATAAATTTTATTTCCTGAAAGCACAGTGCTTTATTGAATTATTCATTGTTGAGTTCTGGACAGCGTTCCGGCACCAATCCTTCCACCAATGTCCACTTCCCTCCCCAATGTTCCCAGGTTCCCTCCCACACCTGCCATCTTGACAGGCACCTTTTAAGTTTGCTTGTTAAAGTTTGAGTCTCATGATTTCAGTATTATTAAGTCTATGGTTTGGATATTTAGCTCCACTTGTTTCCTAACACCACTTGATATACCTGAATCCTAAAGGAGAGAGGATTTTTTTAAATTTTGTACTGATATACTGTAAGTTACAGTTGCGATGAATATTTTACTTTGGATTTTTAGGACCTCCCTTTCTAAGTTAGGTTATACATTCCTATTACTTTCTACAAAATTTAACAACTGAAACTTCTGTTAAGAAAAATTACCAGGGCGAGGGGTGATGGTAAAGTGTGATAGTGCAGCAGGTAGGGTTCTTGGCCTTGTATGCAGTTGCACAGGGTTTGATCCCTGGCACCCATAAGATGCACCAAGCACCACCAGGAGTAAGTCCTGAGCACAATCTGGTATGCTCCCTCAAAAAATGAACGAAAAGAAATACTAGACTACAAACAAAAAATACGAGGCTGCAGAGATAAGGAGCGTGTCTATCCCGTGGCTGCATCTGGGCCCTGTTCAAACCCTGGCACCCACATGCTACCGGAGATACCACATATGGTCCCCCATGCACCATCGGCTGTGGCCCCTGGCCACAGAGCTAGGAGTGGTCCCTAAGCACTGTCCAGGGTTACTGCTGGTATTCAGTAGGAAACATGCCATGTGAGAGGGATGAGGGCTTGGACAGGAAGAAGCCACATCCACGGCAGATGGATGCATTCAACTGGAAGAAGGTGATGCTGAAAAATGGCAAAATGTCAAGCATGAAACCCTCTCAGCAACAGTACTGTAGGAAACACAATGTAAAAAAATGCACCGCTCATAGAAGCAGACACAGTGGGTGGGAGGCAGAGTGGCGGTGTGGGCACAGGTGGGGAAGTGGACAGTGGTGAAGGGATGGGTGTTGAAACATACGCCTGAAGCCTAAGCATAATTAACTTTGTAATTTCCTAGTGGCAAAAGAAGATTTCAAACAGAAAAATAAAGCTCCTCCCTTCCTGGGGTTTTGTCAATGACCTTCCAAAGCAGTGCCATGCACCCTTACCATGCAGCCACGTGGCCCAGCACCTCAGAGCGCTACGTGTCCTCTTCTTTCTGCCAAAAGAGCTTTTCTCAGCTGCTCCCTACATCCAGTCATTCTTGCCTATGCTGAAGCAGCCAGCATCACGCTTGCCAGGAAACCTTCCCAAGGCTCAGACAGGCGGTCTTTCTCTGTGACCCCTGTGGTATTCTGCGCCCCCACGGTAACATACCGTGAACACGGTACAGAACCCTGACAGCTTCCTAGTCAACCCTCCCTCCCAGACTATAAGACAAGGACTTTGGTTTGTTGTAGGGGAGGTAAGGATAGGGAAGGAGAAGGTAGGGTAGGTAGGAGAGGGTAAGATAAGGTGCGGACAGGGGAGGCAAGGTGGGGAGGACGGGGAGGGAGTAGGGTGGGGTTGGAAAGATGAAAGAGAAGGGGGGAGGAAGGCAGATGAACTAACCCACAAGGTCAAGCTGGAAGAGAAGCATCAAAGAAGGAAGGGGAAGGAGAAACAGGAAAGCTGGAAGAGGGGAAGGAAAGGAGGGGAGAGAGGGAGGGAAACAGCTTTCTCAAATATGCTCCCAGTCCCTGCCAGGAAAGGAAGCGACCCAAAGAAGACTCTGCCAGAGAAGGTTGCTGGGATTATTAGACAAGGAAGAGGAGCAGCAAGAGGCTCTTTTGGGAAGAAAGTGAAATACTAAGGGATGCAAGGATTATGAAACAATCCTGTGTGTTCACTTTGTATATTAGTAGTATTACCAGAAAGACTTTTTAAATTATTTTTCTTTAATTTGTAAAGGTTTGGTTTACTCTCACATGTGCAATTTTAAACTATAATAATAATAATAATAATAATAATAATAATAATATAGTTTTCCAGAGGAATTTGACATTGGACTTAATATAGAAATATAACAATATATGGCTGTTTATTTAAACTCTAACTTTTCATATTACATCAAAAACCTAACCACTTAAAGAAGACGACACTTTAAGACATATTTTAGTGCAGAGAGAAGAAGGTTTACATAAGGCTTCACAATACAGTGGGACTGGAGCCACTGCAAGCCTTCCATTTATGAGGTGAAGTTTATCACCGTGACTCAATCTAAGGCATAAAATTACAAATTATTTGCTCAAAAATAAAAAGCATTTTTAAAATTAATTCTTAAAAAAATAAGGATAAGTATTATAACAATAATATAATACTGACTAGGCTAGGAGGACCACTCCTAGCTCTGAGAGACTCACAGACATGGGGCAGAGCAGAGCTGCTACTGGCTCTCCCTGTGCCCAGCCACTCATGAGGCGCCCGGGAGGGATGGTGGGTTCTATCCCTGGCCTGCCACCCCAGCAGAGCTTCGCAACAAGCCAGACGACCCCCACTCCATGAGGGCCTCCATTTTCCACATCCGGACTTGCCCCCATCAGAACTCCACCCAGCAGACCAGCCCATCACAGCCTGCCGCTGCTTGAGTGGTTCATCAATAAATGCTGGAATTAGAGATGACTTACAAGAGTATGCTACCCGCACGGCAGAGCCTGGCAAGCTACCCATGTCGTATTTGATATGCCAAATACCAGTAACAATTATAGACCTCATTCCCATGACCTGATGGAATGGTTTGAGGCTCTTTATGTTCCTGGAGCAAGCAGGTGCCCTTGGGCTCTACTTGCATGAGACAGGACATATGGAGATGTTACTGGTGCCCGCTCGAGCAAATTGATGATGAGCGAGGAAGACAGTGATACAGTGATTATAACAACACCCAGACTCAAGTCCTCCTTGCAGATAGCGCGAGACACTGGTTCTCTCGAGCTCTCCCACTGCAGTTATGCTCTTACCCGGAATGCAGGGTTTGCCCCAGACTCCAGCAAGCATCTCACAGTTCCCGTCACAAGTTAGGGCGCAGCAATATGCAGAGCTGTTCCAAAATGAAAGTCGCTGCAAGTGGCATCCACGTCTGCAAGAAAACACCAGAAATATATTCACTAATTTTACTATCATCATGTAAGAGGAAGCAGGTTGGTTTCCTTTGGGTGGGGGTGGGGGCTGGGGATGGGCTTTATCGGTCACTCATGGAACTTAAATCAACCCCATAAACCAACATTTCATGGTAGAACAAAATCTTCAGATAATTATGTTAACCCATTATTTTCTTAGAACATGACATTATTTTAACCAATTATTTTCTTATTTTATTATTTATTATTCTTATTTATTATTAATTATTATTATATAATTATAATATGATATCCACCATTTTCAACATCTGGACTCCACAGCTCATCAGAGCTCCACCCAGCAGAGAGCTGATCACATGTCCTGCTTGTCAGAGTCCCACCCTACAGCCGTCTATTTCAAGCCCAGGTATGCCTGATCCAGAGACTCACCTACACGGGGGCAGAGCTGCTACCAGCTCTCCCTGTGCCCAGCTGATCATGAGGAGCCCAGGAGGGAAGGCGGGTTCTAGCCCTGGCCCGTCATCCCAGCAGAGCCTCAAGAAGCCAGAGGAACCTGCATACCATGAGGGCCACCATTTTCCACATCCAGACTGCACAGCTTGTTAGAGCTCCACCCAGCAGAAAAGCTGATCTTTCCCTGTCTTGGTTCATCAATACATGCACGAGATGAGAGGCTACTACAAGAGTATCCCACACACACGGCAGAGCCTGGCAAGCTACCCATGTCGTATTTGATATGCCAAAACCAGTAACAATTATAGACCTCATTCCCATGACCTGAAGAAATGGTTTGAGACTCTTCATATTCTTGGAATAAGCAGATGCCCTTGGGCTACACTAGCATGTGACAGGACGTATGGAGATGTTGCTGGTGCCAGCTTGAGCAAATTGAGCGGGAATACAAGTGATAATATAATATAGTATAATATTATATTATGTTATGTTGTCTTATATTATTTATAATATATTTATAATATAATAATATTGATATAATGATATTAATATTGTTTAATATTTATTTATTATAATAAATATTAATAATATAATATACTATAGTTATATATTATAATATAATGTTGATGTTATTGATAAAATATTAATTTATATTACTAACATGTAAGATAATAATTTTATTATTATTATTTATTATTCTTATTTTAACCATATTTTAACCCATTATTTTCTTAGAACATGACTAGCATGCAACAGGAAGTATAGAGATGTTACTGGTGCCTGCTTGAGTAAATCGATGAATAATGGGAAGACAAGTGATACAAGTGATTTTCTTAGAACGATATGTTCATGAGGAGGGCTGGTATTTTCATGGCTCTTCCAACTGCTATAAATTATGTTTTAAAACAATTTCTAGAAATAATTCTCCAATGTGCAAGTATAGTTATCTGGATACAATCAAAGTTAAACTCTTGCATATTTGCTGGTAGCTATAATAAGGTAAGTGGGGTTTGGGTCATGGATCAACAAAGTACAGCCAATAGTTTTTAAACAAAATAGTTGAATTCCCAGACAGTGATTAAGATGTTCTGGCATTCAGTTTTAGGAGATCTACTACCAAGATAGCTTCATACGAAAAAGAACCACAAATTTTCTCTTTTAATAGAATCACAGAATTTCAGAACCAGATAGTGTCTAACATAAATATTCTTTATGATTTCAAGGCTTAACTCTAAAGATATTGCTTATTTCTGGTTATTCAAATAAGCAAGAAGAATATGTCCCACGATATATTTAGTCTGTGAGGAGACTCACAGACATGGGGCAGAGCTGCTACTGGCTCTCCCTGTGCCCAGCCGCTTTTGAGGCATCCGGGAGGGATGGCGGGTCCTAGCCCTGGCCCGCCACCCCAGCAGAACCTTGCAACAAGCCAGACGACCCCCACTCCATGAGGGCCTCCATTTTCCACATCCGGACTTCCCCTAGTCAGAACTCCACCCAGCAGACCAGCCTATCACAGCCCGGCTTCGCACGGCCGCACGCAGTTCATCAGTAAATTCTGGAATTAGAGATGACTACAAGAGTATGCTACCCCTACGGCAGAGCCTACCCGTGTCGTATTTGATATGCCAAATACCAATAACAATTATAGACCTCATTCCCATGACCTGATGGAATGGTTTGAGGCTCTTTATGTTCCTGGAGCAAGCAGGTGCCCTTGGGCTCTACTTGCATGAGACAGGACATATGAAGATGTTACTGGTGCCCGCTCAAGCAAATCGATGATGAACGGGAAGACAGTGATACAGTGATACAGTAAAGAAGAATATAGGAACACAGATTTAATTATACTTTATAAAGCCCTGCTATCCTTGGGGAATTTGCAGATATAAAAAATGCTAGATAACACTTTTGATTTGTTTTTCCTTGTACTAGGTCTTTTGCAAAAGGCCAGCAATTAATCTTCAATAATAAAATTTAAAACTATTTCCAGGAGATTCAGGTGCAGGGCGGCCTTCCTGCCTGCCCGCCCTGCACGAGACTAATGGGTGGAGTGGCTTGGGGACAAGATTGGTCCCTTGGCTTATTCCCTGCCAAGCCCCAGAAGTCAGAAAATCTCGCGCAACACAACCACAGCCATCCTCAAAGTCTGGACCAAACACCGGGACACAGCCTGATTCCAGAAGAGAAGCCGAATTCAAGCCAGGCATGCGGGACTCGACTATGCCAACCAGGTTTTTTTGAGAGCCGGAGCTGGGGTTGCTCCCACCCATCCTGGCTGGCCCCACAAAGGCCTGGAGGCCCCACCCAGATCTGCTGCCATGGCTCTAGGCACCAAAAGCCAGGTATTCAGGTGCAGGGCCGCCTTCCTGCCGACCTGCCCTGAACTAGACTAATGGGTGGAGTGGCTTGGGGACAAGTTTGGTCCCTTGGCTTTGTGCCTGCGCAATATCTCAAAACCTAGTATACCACAAACTGGTGGTAGTCAGAGGCTGGTAGGACAGAGAAGAGAACAGTGTGCTGGTAATCGTTGAGAATGATGGTGCCCTCCAAGAACTAATATTGAATATAGCAAAAAGGTACACATGACAACCTCTAGATGTATGTATTGTAATCTAAAATGTGTAAGAGAGGGAAGCAAGATGGAGAGAGGGAGAGAGAGAGGAAGGAGAGGGAGAGAGAGGAAAGATAGAGAGAAGGAGAGAAAAGAGATAAGGAGCCTGCCATGAAGGCGGGATTGGGGAGGGGGAGGGAAGTGGGGGCATTGGTGGTGGGAAGGGGCCACAGGATGGAGGGATGGGTGCGGGAACACTGTATAACTGAAACTCAAAGTGAGCATCTTGTAATTATATATCTCACAACGGTATAATAAAATATTTTAAAAAAACACTACTTCCAGGAAAGGGGTCAGGGAGGAGAAAAGGTGGGAGCTTAAAAGGAACACACTAGTTAGGAAACAAAATGTTGTTGGCGCCTACATTCATCCCACTAATAAAAGGTTCATTTCATAGCATCAAATGCTGCCTGGTGGTACATGCCTTTGGGTTTCGATGTCTTCAAAATCACTCTGATAAGTTCGGGAACATCAAAATAAGCAGCATAGTGCAAAGCATTCATGTTGGTCCAGCGACTCGCAAGCTGACATCTGCTCCCAGGTCGATCAGCTGAGTGGCGAACTTCACGGCTGTGTCCACATCGCCTAAAGGAGGATTTTTAAGTTATTTTTCTTCGGTCCAAATGTTAAGTTCCAATGGCTAACTACCCTCTGGCTCGCTTTAAAAAAAAAAACAACTAGACAGTGCCCTCAATCCGCACAAGCCATAAACATTGCTCTCACAAGGAATTTGCTCCAAGGTTACAGTCAAACTTGACCAACTAGTAAACACTGAACTCTAATGATATTCATTCCCAGCCACTTTGTTACTAATAAGTTCTGACACAACTGAGAGTTCAAACAGACAAAGGTTTGCTGGGGAGAGGCTCAAAGGGTGGGGCTTGTGCGGGAGCCCCAGGCTTAATCCCTGGCGGACGTGTGGGCCACATCGGTGGCCCAGAAAGTGTCCCCCAAAAGTGAAAATGGGAAAGTCTGTATTTCTTGGACTTTGACAACATCACTGAGGCAACCAAGTTGGGGGGAGAGGGAGTGGGGAAAGGAGGAGAAAGAAATAAACTAGAAGTGACAGGAGACGGGGAGGGTCGTGGCCCCTGGGCCTTGGGAAGGTACAGGAATGGTGGACAGCAAAGCATTCGCGTTGCCTTTGCACCCCAACACTTCCCAGCTTCAAGCACAACATTAAACCTTGCTGGTGCCTGAGAGGATTACTCAGAGCACAGAGTTAACATTACTGAAACGACGTTGCCTCGGTAACAATGAGACATCTGAAACTTGGAAAGTCAGTGAGAGCAGAAGCTGGTTAAACTGAGACTCAGAGCCGTCCTGTACTGACATACTACAAGGCCAGTAGAAACCTCGTGGTCACTCGGGCTGCTCTGCCCGCGCTCTGTGCCCGCTGCTGACCCCACCTCAGTCAGTGTCTCTTCAAACTCTTCATTCCCACAAAGAATTGCTTCTTTGGAATATAATAACTAACATGTAAGTGACTCCCTTTGAAAAAAATTTGAACCTAGGGTTTAAACCATTACGTCATTTTTTTCTATTAAAAAATTCCTTTTTTTAATTGAATGAAAGCATCAATTCATGACAATTTACAACAACAACAACAACATAAAGTATCTTATACCACCAGGAACACAAGCTGGTGCACTCACAAGAAGGGAGAGTCCCAGCACAGAAAGTGGGAGTGAGTCCATGTAACAGAAACCCTCGGTCAGGCTGGGGAATATGTGCGCGTACAGTCTAGACACACACCCAGACGCTGGAGCCTCACCTCTGCAATTGCTCGGGGTAGGGCACCCAAAGTGGCCCTGAAATATCCAACAGTACCATAAACTCTCAGGAAGGTTCTGGAGAGTTATCAGTTACTCCCATAAACACGAGGCCCAGCAAGAACCTGCCCCAGATAAGCTGGGAGGTGCCACAAGGTATAAAGCCCCTTACATGGTTTGGGGAGGGCCTGCCTCCTGGCTAGCTGGGGGGTGGCCCAGGCCTCCGGTCAGCAGCAACTGATCACACATACACATGAATAAGCTGGTCACAGACTCACCAATTCCATGAGCCCCGACTTGCACGTGTAATGTAAGAGAGTCATGTCTGTTAATCCATCTCTGTCGTTCACGTTGCAGCCTCTCTTCAGAATCTACAGGCAGGGCCCAGAGAGATGGGACAGGGGTTAAGGAGCTTGCCCTGACCATGGGCAACCCGGGCTCAGCTCAATTCGATCCCCAGCACTGCCTATGGCTCCCACCCCATCCGTCAGCTCCACCAGGAGTGATCCCTGAGCATGGTGCCAGGAGCATGGAGCCTTGAGCACCGCTGGGTGTGGTCCCCAAAACCAAGCTATACAAACAAAAAAGAATCTACATAGCATAGAAAATGTACGATTTCAGCCTGAAGTCAGCAAGCTGCAACCCAGTGCTAGGGAGTTAAAGCACAGCTTCACTTGAATAGGTGCCACCGAGAATCAGGTACAGCTATGGATAAATAGAACTGGATTTTCTTCCTCTTGTGGCAGGAGGGTGGGGGGCCTGGTGTGGGGAAGGGAGAGAAGCATGAGGGACTAAATGGGGGCCTAGCTTGCAAGACATGTGCACTACCATTATACTTTACCCGCTGCTTCACAAGGGGTTTTTGTCCTTTTAAGAAACCACTGGGGGCCAGAGAGATGGTACAATGGGCAGAGCACTTGCCTTGCACGTGGCTAGCCCAGGTTACATCACAGGCATAACAAATGGTCCCCCAGGTCCCTCCAAGAGTGATCCCTGAGCCCAGACCACAGTTGGGCTCTGGGCCTTGGGCTCTGATCCCTGAGCCTTGAGCACAGTTGGGTGGGCCCCTGTTGGAGGACAGGTTTAGCTATTCTGGGAGTTTTGTTGTTTTGCTCACTCCCAGCTTGATCTACTTAAATCAAGGTTCATTCTAATGAGACCTCTCTTCTATGTAAACACTGCTAGAGGGTGTGGCAGTTACAGAAGTCACCTTGATTAAATAACTTCTGACTTATACATCTACTAAGACTTCTATGTTTTCTAGATTGGGCGTCTCTTTATGCCCACTGCACCCAACGTGGGACAGTTAGAAATTACCAGGAGACTACCACCCTGGCTACGCTGAGACTATAGGAAGACTATAGGAAGGATCATACTAGTTTGCTCTAAGCAGGCGAGTGTGACCCTTTCAGTACATGAGAACAAGATACTCAGAATCACCCTGGTGCAGATAATAATAAGAAGGACCTTGTGGGTACCATCTAGATTACATGAAGCTCATGAAGTTAAGATGTATTACTTTATATCAGCCCCCTCTCTCTCTCCAGTGTTTTACATAAGAGATAATCTCGGGATTAGTCCTTGGTGTAACCTTTGTTTATATCTGCAACAGGGTGTGGCTCTACACTCTGTTTAGAGTTCTTTGTTGACATGACTCTCCCTGTCACAAATCAGATTACTTTGGTGTATATAAGGGGACTGACTTGAGGCCCCTTCACCTTTTACTTTTGGTTCCTCAGCTTTCAGCTTTTGGTTTTTGGCCTTTTGCTTTTTGGCCTTTTGCTCCTCCTTCTGGGTAGGACTCAGCTCAGGTGAGATCCTCTCTCTTTGGTGGGAGACTTAGGCTCTTTTGTATGGTCTAAGTTCGGACCAGAGCTAAAGTTTGTTCATTATATTGGAGTGCTGTGGAAGAGCTTTTGTACTATTAAAAGCCATTTTTGGAACTGCACCGGGCTCGTGAGTTTTCATCTGTTCTCCTGGCGTCCTCGGAGCTAGAAGAGAACTTCAGTCCTGACACTGTCGGGGACCCGGCGGCGTTCCCGACAGGCCCCCACCCAAAAAGAGAAAAAGGACAGATTTTAAATCTGACCCAATAATGATAGTGAACTTGAACTTGGCACTAGATTGAAGCAAATTCTTCTAAGGGTATGTCAAGGTAAGCAGACACTCGAATATACTCCAAATATACTCCAAATAGAACCTATCCAAGAAGAAGAATTCCCTTTCTAGTACATATATATATGGTGGGGGCGTTCTCTTTCTCCTGCAAAATCACTACGAGCTTTCCAAAATCATACTTCAGCTAAGACTTTTAGCAAATCTATCCTCATAGGTAAAACATGACAAGAGCCAAATCTTCTCATGAACCGTAGGTTCTTAAAGTCAGCAAAATGTATTGTGGCTTGGTCAGTGGTAAGAACACAGGCCTCACTTGAGGAGGTCCTGGGTTTGATGCCCGACACAAAGACAGGACTCTGAGTAAGGCCTGTTCTTCCCAAGATTCTGTAAATCAGAATTCAGGCGTAAAAAGAACAGGAATCTAAAAGAGGCCTGTTATCCCAAGATTCTGTAATGTTAGAACTTAGAAGTAAAAAGGAGGAGCTTGAGGGGGAAAAAAAGTAGCAAGAATACAGAGAATGAATTCACTGCTCCCTAAAACCCCAGAAGTACTGGAACAAACATCGGACTCAAGGGTTTCTGCCCGTCACCGTGTTTCCGGCGACCGGGGGACACAGTCATTGCCTTGAAGCCCATCCACTCCAGGCTGGCAATGAGGAGTTCTTACCTCATTTCCAATGACGTCAATGTTTTGCTGCACTTGCGGGACCCATTGCCTTAGAATGGCGAATAATTCTGATACAGAAGTCTGGGGGTCGAAGAGAATTTCCTGGCATGATGTATCATTTGGATCAAAGAAAGAAAATTCTGTTGGAAGGCACAAAAGATGGTGATGAAAAGGCATGAAATAAATGTATTGACAATAACAGACAAGACGCTGAGGGTTTGGCCACGGTGCCTGTGTTTTCAGGCCCTCCTTCCCATAATTCCACCATTTTCCATCAGGTGCCGCAACCAGCCCTCTCCAGTGCTCTGGCCCTACCTCGCCCTCTGAAACCGTGCTGGCCAACTCCCATTGTCCTGATTTCCCAAAACTCGCAGCTTTGTCTCTGCACCTCAGGCAAGTGAGCAGGGCTATGACCAGGGCCTCTGGAGGCAGCTGTGACAGTGTCTGTCTCTGAGGGGACCACAGCCAGCCCTCAATGACTGCAATGAATGGGAAACCACATTCCTCTATTTCCTTCAGCTAACTGGCTCCTCCTTATTTTTTCCCCTTTTTGTACTATTTTAAAGCTAAATTTTGCATGCAGTTAGGTAGGTCCTGCAGGACACAGAGAAGCTTAGAGGTTTGTTTAGACTTAATCCTTATGCAACACTTCCCTACTGGGAGGATTTGGACAAATGACTGTTGAATTTTCCCCTCCACCCCCAACACACACACACACACACACACACACACACACACACACACACACACACACACCACCCTTTATTTCTCTGGTAAAATGAGAAAAGTAGTAGGACCTATCTCACCTAGCAGTTATGAAGAGTCAATCAAGCAAACACATACAGGAAGACCAGAACCTAGTAAACACTTAAGAGCAGCATATTATTTTTATTACAGTAAGAAGCTACTGCTGTTCTCAATGCCGCCATTGGCAATTAAAACTGACGCATTATGTACGGGTCTTCATTGGCTGTGCCCCGTCCGAGTTCCTGACATTCTGGCCATTATTCTTGGTCCAAATATTTCTTCCTTTCTAGACCTTTGCTGATCAAAGTGTGGTTCTTTAGTGATGCATTGGCATCACTAGGAGCTTGTTAAAAAAATAAGACAGTGCGTGTGTGTGCACGCTACACACACACACACACACACACACACACACTCCTCCCAGAGTTTCCCTCCTGAGACTTGCGGGTCAGACTCCACAGCCTAACAAGCCCCCTAGGAGGGCCTTTCTGCGATATTGCTTGAGGAATTCTGGTGCAGATGAACATGAGAATCACTTTGTGTGCTTTGTGTGTTTCCTTCCACACACACAAAAAAATAATAAATCCTGGTGAGATTTGGATTATAAGTGCCGTTACGGTTAATGAGTTATCTTGGAGAAAGTGAGTGCAGAAACCGTTGGATGTTTTTTCTTTTCATTCAGGAACATGACGAGTCTCTGTAAGTTCCTGTCCTTCACTGTTCTTTAAATGTACAGCATTAAGTCAGCTGCAAACCACTTTATTGAATTTGCACATGGCTTTTTTTATTTCAATCTTCGTATAGTATTTCAATCTTTTCAACAGAAAATAGTGCAAAATTTTTTGAAGGGAATAATGACGGCAAACATAACACAAACATCCACCAGCACAATGAAAAAATGTTAGCTTTGACTTTAGACCTTGGGTTTTGGTTTTGGGGCCATGCCTGGTGGTCTCAGGGCTTATTTCTGGCACTGGACTCACATCACTCTTGGCAATGTGGACCACACTGGTGCCAGGGATTGAATCCATGTCAGTCATGCACAAGGCAACTGCCTTGCCCAGAGTACTCCCCCCCCTCCCACACCTTATTGAGTTGAAAATAGGTAAAATCTTAGAAAGAAATACCTTCCACTGTCCGTTCTTGTTTCACTTTTATTATTCCCCAAAGTCAAGCATCTGAAAGTATGGATGCTGTAGACGACATTATTTTTTATGCTTACACTGATGTGAGTTCCAGAAACAATACTTAGCATTGTTTCATGTTTTTATGGTTGCATACAATGAAAGGCACAACTTCTTTTACTGAGCCATAATTATTTGAGATCCATCCTTATGCATGGTAGAAATCTAAGTCATTTATTAGTTGTAAAGGAACATAAAGTCCATTTTAAGAATAACCTGTTTTGGCAAAAAAATGCAAATGATGGCTTATAAGTGTATATAGTGCAACCCACAATGTGTAGGAGAAGGAAGAGAGAGAGAGGGAGAGAGAGAGGAGATAAAGAACCTGCCACTTAGGCGGGCCATGGGAAGGGGAGGGAATTGGGGACATGGGTGGTGGGAGATGGGCACTGGTGGAGGGCGGGTGCTGGAACACTGTGTGACCGAAACCTCCAAACGTGAGCAACGTTGTAATTGTATATCTCACGGTGGTATAATAAAATGTTTAAAAAAAAAAAAGAATAACCTGTTCTATCCATTCCCCTATGGAGACGTTTCGATTTTCCTATTGCATGCTATCATAATCATTGCTGGATTGATATAATACTTATTCTATTATCAATTATATCTCCTATAAACACATTATCAAAATTCTTATTTAATCGTAAAGGAGAATTACTAGAAATCTCTCACCTATAATGCCTGTAACAGTGACTAAAAATTTAGACCAAATTTTTCCTGGCATTTTTCCAGGGCAGGAGGCACACCCAGTGGTGTTCAGGCCTTAGTGCTGGCTCTGTGCTCAGGGATCACTCCTGGCAGGGTTCAGCAGCCCATATGGGATGTCAAGGATCAAACCCTAGTCGGCCACACGCAAGGCAATCACCCTAGCCTCTGTACTATTGCTCTGGTCCCTAGACCCTCTTGGCCCCACTTTTTGATGAATCCATTAGACCAAAAAATCCAGTTTCAGATGAAATTTACATGAAACACACTCAAGTCTGTGGTCAAACAACGCAAAGTTCCTGTCCACACTGGAATGTGGCTCGTCTTATCAGCGTCACCATTCCTTTGTCCAGGCACACGGGACCATTCTGTTGTTGAAGACCTGGGGTCAGAGCTTGTTCTGCTCCAGTCACTTGAGTCTCACCTACAAGTTACCACTGCTCTCCTGCGTATCCTGGGCCTTACAGCTCTCTCCACTCAGCAGTCCTGAAAGCAGGGAGAACTGCGTCTCCGTGACCTCACTTTGGGAAAAACTTCATGAGAACCACAGAGAAGAAAAGATTCCCAGGACTCCTGCCTCTCCTGTCCACTGAAACACAACTGCGATCCCATCCCGAAGAGCTATGATCTCGGAGAGGAAACTAGATCATCACAATTCAAGACAGAATGTGGCAGGTGCCATTAGCAAGGTACAAAGTGTGTTTCAGCCCAAGGTTTTCCCTGCATAACTGCTTTTGTTGTATCTGAAAATAAACCCAGTCCATTTCTGTAAAAGCTGCCAATAGCACCTAGGATCTAGGCATGGGTTTTATTGTAATACTTTTGATGATTGCGAGGTAAGCTGCTACAGGATCTGAACATACAAAAATAGTATACTTGGAGATAAGCAATTGCTCAGATGAATATGACTAAAATGACAATTCTCGGTCCTATAATTTTACAACTACTAATATTTAAAATGACATTAGTCCTACCACCAAAGACAATTTGAAATGACAGCCTAGCCCTGTATAGCTTATACTAAATTAGAAATGCAACAACTCTCTCAAATTTATCTCCCCATTTTCTTTTCTCAACTAGCTCAAAATATATGACCCTGGGGAAATAAATCTAAATAGATTAGAAACTAGACAATGTCTAAATTTACATGTTACAGAGGAAATCTCAATGAAGCGATTTAAATAGGAACCCATCTCATTCCACTTTCCAGGGAGAGGTTTCATTCACCATCTGTGCCTAAGTATGAAACTTTTAAGTTTTACTATATTTTATTTGTGTATACATTGATCATAATGAGAGACACACCAAACCTGGACTAGACTTCTATATTGAAACATGACTTTTTACACTGTCGCCCAATCTGCATCTTTTTAGCAGTGTAGACTTACTTGGTTAGTTTTAGGATCCGGGTTATTTCTGTGACAATGGGACTTGGCACTATTTACAAGGTTCACAGGCCTTTTAAATCTCTTCTTCTTAATTAAGTACATGGCATTTCAGCAAGTCAGTCTATTTAACTGAAATAAATGCATCAATAGCAGAATAATGCTCGATATCTAAGCACCATTGAATTCTAAAAATAATATCCTCTATATCCATCATGGTGCTTAAAATGAACATTTTTACATAATACAAATGCTGACAGCTGAAATAAAGTGTTTAGCTTAAGAAGCAGAAAAGGGAATAACCAATTGTATTTTGGGAAAATAAAAAGGAAAACTAGCAAATTTATGAAAACTGTAGCAAGTGCTTTTAAGAAAAGCTAACTACAAAAGGACCCTAAAGACAGAGGCCAAGTCACTGAGCACAGAAAATATATCCGAGGGGCCAAACAGACAGTAGCGTGAGTAGGGAACCTGCCTTGCACACACCATCCCTGATTCAATCCCCAGCACTCATACTGTCCCCTGAAGGCCCCAGGAGTGATCCCTGAACACAGGGCCAGTAGCAGACCTTGAGCACAGCTGACTGAGGCCCAAAACCCAAGAAAATAAAAAAATGAAAAATAAATATATCTAGCTACTTAACGTACCACAGTCCGAAGGCATTGGCGCTGCAGAAACGGAAAAGATGACTGGAGTTTCTGATCCTGGAAATAAAAACGGGTATCTTCCGATCAAAGACTGTCCTTCTAATGGAAAATCTGGAAGGTCCTCTATGGTCATCTTCTATACAGCCACCTTTAATGAGAAAGGAAGGGAGGGCATTTATAGCTTTTAGCAACTTACAACAATTCCCTTCACTCACAAGCAGGCTATATTCTTTTATGATCTTACTCCATTTTTTCCAATTGACAATCTGAACTTCCACCTTCAAGGCCTTTTAGAGGGGGAAAGGAAGAAAAGAAAACCATTCTTTTCTAAAACTGCTGTGAAAGAATGCACAGGGTTTCCCAGAGTCTCTATGTAGTCAATCGTGCATGGCATCTCTCTAGACAAATGCTCAGGAGTAACGAGAAAACAACACTTTCACCAATAAGGTGAAAGTTACTTTTAATGCTGAGTTTATCTATATGGGTGGCACTATCTTCGTTCTTCATGTCTGTGAGTCTGAGACTCACAGAGACATGGGGCAGAGCTGCTACTGGCTCTCCCTGTGCCCAGCCACTCAAGAGGTGCCCAGGAGGGATGGCAGGTTCTAGCCCTGGCCCGCCACCCCAGCAGAGCTTCACAACAAGTCAGACGACCCCCCACTCCATGAGGGCCTCCATTTTCCACATCCAGACTTCCCCTCGTCAGAACTCCACCCAGCAGACCAGCCTATCACAGCCTGGCTCATCGAGATCCACCCTGCAGCAGTTTTTTTTTAATCTGGCCCAGGTATGCTGATCCAGAGACACACAGACATGGGGCAGAGCTGCTACTGGCTCTCCCTGTGCCCAGCCGCTCAAGAGGTGCCCGGGAGGGGATGGCAGGTTCTAGCCCTGGCCCGCCACCCCAGCAGAGCCTCACAACAAGCCAGACAACCAACCCCACTCTATGAGGGCCTCCATTTTCTACATCCGGACTTCTCCCTTGTCAGAACTCCACCCAGCAGACCAGCCTATCACAGCCTGACCACGCGGTTCATCAATAAATGCTGGATTTTGAGATGACTACAAGAGTATGCTACCCGCACGGCAGAGCCTGGCAAGCTACCCGTGTTGTATTTGATATGCCAAATACCAGTAACAATTATAGACCTCATTCCCATGACCTGATGGAATGTTTTGAGGCTCTTTATGTCCTGGAGCAAGCAGGTGCCCTTGGGCTCTACTAGTATGAGACAGGACATCTGGAGATGTTACTGGTGCCCGCTCGAGCAAATTGATGATTATGGGAAGACAGTGATACAGTGATACGGTGATCTTCATTCCAGAGCAAACATGGGCACACTGTCTTTAACTTTCCATAAAACTTGGCACAGGTGGAAGCAAGCCATACTGAAGCCGGAGCCAGGTGCTTATCAAGGGAAAACAATCTAGTTTCAAACATTCTGATTCTTTAGATCTCAGAAAACTTTGTTGAAAGTCATAAAATGAATCTACAATCTTAGATGCACAGTTGTGCTTCTTAACAATGTTTAGAATCTGTTCTAACCCAGCCCAAGACAGAGAGCAAGTCTTTTAAACCACATCACTTATGTTACCTCTTCTTCCTAGAAATGTGACCACTTGAGTGGCAGCCCCACCCACAGAGCAGAGAAAATGGTAGTTAAAACTGATCCACGCAACTCAACATCTTCCAATTTCTCTTGTATCAAATCTTTAAAGTCTGGACTATTATAAATCTTTCTATATGTTCCTAAGTACAAATAGGAAATCTTACTGTGAAAGCAAATGGAAATAATTGATTATTTCTGTTGAAAGAACAGAATAGGTATAAAGAAGCAACAATTCCACGACAATAGTGCCCAGCTAGATCCTACTTTATACTCTAGTACAGTTGGTTCATCAAAGGCATATCAGCTTTGCTCTGCCTCCGCCATTCCTCCAGGGGAGACACCTCTGAGCTGGCTCCTTTCCAAACCCGTTCATGCCTGCTGATATTAGCAGAGAAGACTAAATGCTTTCCTATTTTCTCTTAAGAACATATTCACAAGAACTTGGGTGGAATATATTAAAGAGCCAACCCCAGTGTTATTGTTAAGGGTATCAAGTTTTCTTCAATGCTAAAATGAATTTGACATTAACTTTGCCGCATCTGGATGAAAATAATGAGATACTAGTATCAAACAGCATCATGATCTCCCTGAAATACTATCAATTCCAAAAAGTCACATACACCACCAAGGTACTAAAGTGTCTCAGGATTGAAATAACCCAAGTTTCTTGTCACTGGCTCATACTGTTGTAACGGCCAAGCTGGAGGAAACAGTCCATGCAAAGTATGAAAAAAAATCCAAGAAGCAGAAATAAAGCTAATAAATGTCTATCAAGTAGCCAGTATGGACAAGATAATACACCCTTCTGTTTTAGAAAATAAAACATGAGTAATGGGTGATCCTGCATCTTGGGTGGCTTACAATCTACCAAGCGACTAAAATAGCACCGACAGGTGCTGTAGGAAATAAAATGGAACATGTTCCAGCAAGTACAAGAATACTTGCTCTGGGAGCTTCCCAGAATCAGTAAAAGAGCAGTGAAGAAAGCAGCACTGAGATGGCCCCTGAAAGATGAGTAGGCAGGGAGAGGGGCAGAACTCTGAAAGGGAAAATAATTTAAAGGAATGGGCGGAATTTGGGGTGCACATAGGAAAACAGTGATGGTAAGCTGTAAAGGTGTTTTAGGGCCATACTCAGGCATGTTAAATACCTAATCAAAGACAGCCACTGAATCCGTAAACAATGGTGTTGACAAGGGGGCACCCTGGACTGAAGCTGGGTGAAACTAAGTTTTAGGAAAATTAATTTGACTCCAATCACACTTTAGGAGTCGTCATGTTTATTCATAATTCTTCAACAAAGTGGTTATAAAATTCTTTAACTGGAGTTAGTTACATTTGAAAATCTCCCAGTTCAATACTATGCAGCTGTTGGGGAAAATGAAGTTATGAAATTTGCCTATAAATGGATGGACATGGAGAAGATCATGTTGAGTGAAATTAGCCAGAAGGAAAATGACAGATATAGAATGACTGCATTTATTTGCATAACATAAATATATGTGTGTATGTATATATGTATTATGATACCAATATCCAAGGTCAGACAAAAAATGGATCAGGAGGTCTTTTCAACAATGTAATCTACCACAAGTGTCTGGGAGTTGGAGGTTAGGTGGGACAGAGAAGGGAACAGTATGCTAACAATTGTTGTAAGTGATAATAGCAGCCTAAAATTGATAACTCTAAATGTATGATTCTCAATCCACAGTGTGTAAGAGAAGGGAAAGAGAGAGAGAGAGAGAGAGAGAAGAGATAAAGAACTCACCATAGAGGAAGGTTAGGTGAGAGAAGAGGGAATCAGGGACATTGGTGGTGGGAAATGGGCACTGGTGGAGGGATGGGTGCTGGAACACTGTGTGACCAAAACCCAAACATGAACATCTTTGTAATTGTATATCTCACAGTGGTATAATAAAAAAGTTTTAAAAAGAAAAAAAGAAAATCTCCCAGTTCAAAAACATCTTTCAAACATCTGCAGCTCATGTTTTATTTCTTTGTAGACTACTGAGATCTCCAAAGAGAAAAGCCATATTTTACTCTAGGATCACTTGCCACTAGAGTTAACTGAGTGCCTTGTTCCCACTCAATAGCTACTCACATCCTGGGTTCAAAGTAGAAAGATATTTCATTCAATACAAGGTAGCCTGGGTCAGAGCAATAGTACAGTCGGTAGGGGGTTGCCTTGCATGCAGCTGACCTGGGTTTGATCGCCGGAAATGCTCCCCTGAGCACCACCAGGAGTAATTCCTGAGTATCAGTGGGTGTGACCATCAAAAAGCAAAAAAAAAAAAAATGTAACCAACAACTGTATCATTTTACATGTTTGATTCTTCAGGCCCAGAAGTTACTGTATTGCCCAACCAAAAGTGAGCTTTCTTTGTATGTTATGAATCCACTGCATTTTCCTTAAACTCATTCCTTTCCCTTTAAGAAAAACTTAAACTACTTTTTTTGTTGCCCATAGAAAACTGTGAATCTTTACAAGCTTTGTATAAGTCTTAGACCCCTTCCATAAAAAGAATTTTAAGATCTGAAAATGCATGACATGCTGAGATTTGGTCAAACTTGGAGATCTGTTTCTTTGAACTGACTGGTTCCTCTTTTTTTTTTCTTTTTGGGCTGGTTTCTATTAAAGCCCTGCTATATCTCTGATTATTTCAAGGATGACAACAATAAAAAGTCAGCCCTGGTTAAATACATCACTTGTATCACTTGTCTTCCTGTTTTTCATTGATTTGCTCGAGCGGGCACCAGCAACATCTCCATACGTCCTGTTGCAAGTGGGTGTACCCCAGGGGCAGCTGCTTGCTCCAGGAACAGGAAAAGCCTCAAACCATTCTTCAAGTCATGGGAATGAGGTTGATAATTGTTACTGGGTTTTTTTGGCATATCAAATAAAACACAGGTAGCTTGCCAGGCTCTGCCATGTAGGTGGTATACTATCAGTAGAAGGCTCTCATCTCGAGCATTTACTGATGAAACTCAAAGGGGAAGATCAGGTTTTCTTTTGGGTGGAGCTCTGAGGAGCTGTGGAGTCTGGATGTTGAAAATGACTGACCTCATGTTGCTCTGGCTTCCTGCTAGGCTCACTGGGATGATGGGTCACAACTAGAACCTGCTTAGTACTTATAGTTTTAAATGCATACGCATCACAAATACAGTCATTAGAATCAAATTCTAGAACCAAGATTTGATTTCTATCAAATCTTGTTAGTAGTACAGCAGGTAGAATACTTGCCTTGCATGTGGCCACCTCAGATTCATTTCCCAGCATCCCATATGGTCCCTCATCTACCCGCCAGAAATGATCCCTGAGTGCAGAGCCAGCAGTAACCTGAGCATCGCGGGTGTGGCCCAAAACAAATGAAATCAAATCCTACCCTGTTGCAGGACACCTAAAAGCCTAAAAGCCTCTGCATCTGCCCTGGATTGCCTCCTGCAGGTCACTTCATAGATAGGGGGTAGTTTAAATGTGGCAGTTTATCTGACCATGTATTCTGTACTGGCTGGTATATTCTCTCATGCTACCACAATCATCGTGGGACTAGCTAGATCTTACCAGCATATTTGCCTGGCCACGTTGGATCTCTAAGTAATTAGACCAGAGAGAAATGCTGTTTGCCTCCAAGCAAGCAAGCATGGCTCCCTGATAACTCAAAGGCTAAAATACAAAACTACCGTGAAGTAGACGAGACTCTTGTGAAGGCTTGGAGAAATATTTAACTGGCATTAGTATTAGTCTTTGGTACAGAGACATGCCATCTCAGAAACCCCCTTCTCTACCCTATAAAGGCTTTTCCAGGCAGATCTTGGCTCAAAATATTAGCATATAATAGGCTAGGTGAGGTGCTGGGAGAAATTACCTAAGGGCATTTGACCCTTCCTGCTTCCCATAATACTGGGAGGTCTGAGTTGCAGGGGTATAAAACCAGTCTGCTTCCTCTCTCTCTCTCTTTTTCTTTGGGCTCTCTTTTGGGGCTTGCACTCTTCTTGGGAGTCTTGTCTTTGTCTCCTCTTTACAGGGCCTTAACACATGGTGGCTGCCATCTTGGCGTACACGTGGCTGGGGTTCTAGCAGGGAATCCTAAGCACAGGGGTTTTTTCTATTGCTGATTTGTATGCCTGAACCTGTGATAAGTAAAGCATTTTAAAACCTGCGCTGGATTCCTGAGTTTTCATCCATTCCCCACCGGCTTCGGAGGTAAAAGGGAACTTGCTTCCTGGCACTGTTGGGGACCCCAGCAGTGTCCCCGACACTACCCCCATTAGGTCAAATTAACTCTGAACTAAAGAAACTTGTCACATGACTCAATCTCTCGAATTTTAGAGTTTCTGCTCCCTGTCCTAAGCCAAAGCAGCAGAGATGAGAGAGACTCATAACCCTAACCTCTTCAGAGGGGTATAGGAACATGAGCGCCCCCTAGGAAAGAGACCCTTGAGTTTATTTGAAATATGATTCCAGGAGCATCTTTGAGCTATTCATTCAACATAGACCCAAGCTGTGTGTCCAGAACAGTTGCAAACTAGGAGCCCTTCCATTCAGCCACTAGCAGTATTTTACCAGTCCTGGTTTTTATTGAGATTCCCAGAGAAAGAAGCTGCCAAAGCAGACATTTAAAACACTTCTCAGAATCCATGTTTTCAAACCTACATCCAACCTGTTCAGGGGTCTAGATAGGTTTGTGCCACAGTTACTATTCGGTCAAGCTCTAGGCCCTGGCAAGATCAGAAGAGAAGTCGTTTAATGCATAGAGAAGCAGCTACTGTTTCTTACTAAATCCTAGACTGGGCAGAGCAAAGGTTAAAGGCAGATATGCTGGCATGTAGATTCCGAGCACCAATAGGATTCTCCAAGAAGTCAGCAAGAGACAAGGGCCGGATCACAGAACGCAAAAGAACACACATTTCTGAGAGCAGAGCTCCCAGAAGGCTGAAGCCCTGCTCCCCAGGTAAATAATTTACAGCTACCCACAGCCAGGTAACTACCGACCACCTACAGTTACAAAAACACAGTTAGAAACACAGTTCCTACTTTTCTCCAGTGCATTCAACACACACCTGTGGCCAGGAGCTACCCGAGTAAAGAGCACCCAAAGGCTCCCTCCCTGCTGCAGAGCTCTACTGCCTAGCACTAGAGCTGCTGTCAAAACACTGTCAAACTCCAGCGGGAAAAGCAACCTACAGATGCCCGACACTATAAAAAAGGCCAACATCCAAAGCGGCATGATTAATTTTACATAATTAACGAGGAACAATCAGCCCAAATTTCACCCCTCTGCTTATACGTTTAAACAGGGGGTAAAAAGATTCCATAACATAACAGGATAGATTTCAAAACGGGAGCTGTTACAAGCAGTGTGAGACCTCAAATAAATAGCACCTTCTTCTTTTTTTGTTTTTTTAAGAGGTCTGGCTGATGTGAACTGTAGCTAGTAAACCAAAACTGTCTGAAATAAATGCTCAAATAAAATACCATATGCCAAGTCCGCTATGAAATAGAAATAAACGGATTCATTACATTTCAAGAGCCAATCTCACAGCGCAGGTGGCTCCCATCAAAAGACTTTGAAATGCAAGCACGTTGGTGTTAGCAAAAGAAGCCAGACCAGGACGGTCTGATCTTTACCGGCACGGAAGCCCACGCCCACCCCAGGGACTTAGTCCGCATGAACTTTTGCCATTCACACGCTTGTTTCAAATGGAGCAGAAGATTCTCAAGCGACAAATACCAAAGCATGTGGCGGCTATTTCTGAGAAGGAAGGATTTTTTTTTATTATTATTGTTATTGAACTTTTTTGAAGGTTCCGATGTAGACGGATGCTGCTACAATATGTTCCATGTGTAACCCAGAGCTGAGAGCAACGGATCCCTGGAGAACGCCTTCCTGGTGCAGGTAACATCGTGTCACACTGTCTCCAAGCAGTTCAGGGTGAAGGAGCCCCAGCATCTCATTGAAAAGAAAGATGCCATTACCTACTCTTTCTGCTAGGCAGGACGACCTGGCTACACCGCGTCTGCAAGCAGGGCAGCTCTCCACGCGCACGCACGGCCCCAGCTCTCTCTCTCCCAGGGCCCACAACTGAGAATGAAGTCATGTGGGGTAAAAGCGGGCGCAATGTCATCTGGCTGAACTTTGAATTCCCTCGGGTACAAAGGTTTCCTAAGCAAAGGGAGGGGGCCTGGGATGTAGATTCCGGGAAACCAGCACGGCCAGTTCCCACGCAGAGGCGCTCAGGGCGGGGACCGCGGCCACCTCCACGGGGCAGGTGGGGCGGACCCGCGTCCCTCAGGGTGATGCCCCCGGAAAGCAGAACCGCACAGGCCCACCGGGGATCGCGCCACGCCGGGGAGGCTCCCACCACCCGCGCCCCCCCGCCCCGGCGCCCACTAAGGGCGTCTCGGCGCGGCCCACCCCGAACCGCCAACCGGCCCGCAGGCCCCGCGCCCACCTGCCTCCTCCGGTCGGGTCGGGCCGCCGGCTGGGCACGCGGGGGCGCGCTTCTCCGCCCGGCGCCTGGTCCCGGCCCGGTCCCTCCCTCCGTCCCTCCCGCCGCGACCTCGCGGCCCTCCCCGCCGGCCGCCTCCCGCCGCGGCGCGCCCCGAGTCGGGCCCCACGCGGGGCGGCGCGCGCGCAGTGCAGGCGTCCGGGCGGCGCGCAGGCTCCCAGCCCGGCCCCGCGCACGCGCCGGCCACGGGGGGGCCACGGGCGGGGGCGCGCGCCTGCGCTCGTCCACCTCGGGCCCGCGCCCAGCCGCCACCGGCCTGGGCTGGCTGAGGTCACCTTGCGCCACCCGCGGGCGCGGGCTGGTGCTCGGGGCGAGCCTGGGAGGTGGCCGAACTCTCCCCAGCAGAGCCCTTTGCTGGGCGTCCAGACCTGCCAGCGGTGCTCCTCCCTCCGTGCTCCCCAGCTTGAAGAGCTTGAAGAGCCCCTTACCTGGGGGTTAGGTGGGGTGGGTGGGTGGGGGAGCCCGCAGGGGCTAGTCCAATGCAAGGCCCAAGATGGCCATGACCTTCTGCAGGTCACACTCAAAAACCCGGTGTGGGGCTATATGCGAGTTGAATAATGATGCCCCAGAGGTCAGTCCTGGGGAACGTTCTGGCGCTCTTGTCTCTGCTCCCTTCTCACCTGCTTCTCCCGCGGTCAGGGCATGGTGACAGCTAACCTGCTGGCGTCCTGCATCTCTGCCAATCAGGGGAAGTACTTGATGCTTAATGGGCTCCCCTAATGAATGGACTCTTGAGTCCACTGTTTCCAGGGACTGCATGTTTGAACCCTGAGTCAGGAGTGTGGCAGCTAACCGCTCTCTGAGGCCTTCTGTGCTGGCTCCCAGTATAAATGGCTGCACTGTTCTGCAGGGACCCTAGCAGTGCCTAAGGAAGGAGGGAAGGAAGAAGGAAAGGGAGGGAAGGAGGGAGGGAGGGAGGAAGGGAGGGAAGACCGAAAGAAGCAAGAAAGCCAAGAAGGAAGGGAAGGAGGAGGCAGATGGAAAGAAAAAATGGACAGAAAAAGGGGAAGGTAGGAAAGGAAGGAAGGAATGAAGGAAGGAGGGAGGGAGGGGAGGAGGAAGGAAGGAAGGAAGGAAAGGAGGGAGGGAGGAGGGAGGGAGGAAGGAAGGAAGGAAGGAAGGAAGGATGGAAGGAAGGAAGGTAGGAAAGGAAGGAAGGAATGAAGGAAGGAGGGAGGGGAGGAGGGAGGGAGGAAGGAAGGAAGGAAGGAAGGAAGGAAGGAAGGAAGGAAGGAAGGAAGGAAAGGAAGGAAGGAAGGAAGGAAGGAAGGAAGGGAAGGAAGGAAGGAAGGAAGGAAGGAAGGAAGGAAGGAAGGAAGGAAAAGGGAAGGAGGGAGGGAGAAAGGGAGAAAAGAGGGAGAAGAGACCAACACGTCAGAGCATCTTTTCTGTTATTAATTCCAGGGAGGAGGAAAGACCCCTGGCAGTGGCTTAAGTCTCCCTTACTGCTATTGGCCAGCTCTGAGCACTTCCTGTGGGAAAGTACTCACTTGCCTTCCAGCACCTTTGTTGAGTTACTTCATCGGCGCTTAAAATCTGAGTCCCAGCCTCCTCCTGCCTAGGGTTGCCGGTCGCCTGACTCTAAGGCTGCCATCCTGGCTGGTTGCCTGACTCTAAGGCTGCCATCCTGGCCGCTCTTTATGTGACGCAGCTGAGACCCCACTCACCATCACAGAGGGACTTAGTGACGCACTCACAGCTTGTCCAGGGCCTGCTTGATGGGCTGCTTGCAATGAACCAGCTTCCCTGCTGAGCACCGAGAAACCGCCAGGTCTTTCTAGGTCCTATACTTCCACTAGGATCACTCGGTATAGCAGCCCACAGCATCACATGAAATTGTTAAATCAGGTGCACAATTCTGCCAGCTGAAACTCCTAGAACTTGTGCAATAAATACCATGACCATCCCACAATCCCTGGTCCACTGCCAAGTCATCTGTCCCTGCAGGTTTAGCAGCGTCCTGCACTCTCAGATAATCTCACATATCTGCTTCCTCCTCCCAAGGGGGTTCCACCTTTCTCTCCTGACTCCGCACACCCTTGTCTTGTCCAAGCCTGCTGGAGCTGGTTAAAAGCAGAAAGCAAAATCTGCTCCTGCTCACTGGAGGCAAGTGCAAAGGAGCCCGGCTGTCATCAACCACAAAATTCATCATAATCCAAGTTACGGAAGGCGCAGATAGAAAACTTTCCACCACTCTTTACTTTGCTTTTGTTCCTAGTTTCATTCATCCCCCTGTGGGGCCACTATTAGTAAGTGGCTGTGGTTAGCTCAGTTGCGCTTAACTATAATTAAAGGAGATGCAGAAGAAGAAGGGAGAAGGGAATGAGAAGAGGGAGGAGGAGGAGGAGGAAGAGTAGGAGGAGGAGGAGGAAAAGGAGAAGGAGAAGGAGAAGGAAGACTCCCAGAACCAGTCAGGGCACTGGCTTCTTCTGCGACAACCAAACACCAGCAAGTTCCCACACAAATTCCCAGGCTATAGGCCATGAGAGTCTCCACTCACCTATTTGCATTTATTCAAAAACTGGAGCCACACCCTCAGCTGTCACCAAGAAGCAAGTGTCCCCTGGAGTCCTGGTACATCCCATGATGTACCAGGACCCCAGGTATTTCCCATTTAACAACTGTTGAATTGAATTCAACAGTTGGCTGGTAATTTGGGGCCAGAACTTGGCACTGGAACCAGACACTATGGTGACCAGGTACAAGGGGACTTGGTCCCACTGGCAGATGTAGTTAAATGTAGAATATCAGAGCACTGGCTAGAGCCCCTAGCATTTTTCTATTTGCAGATGATGTGATCATCATAGCACAGTCAACAAAATTAACTATTAGAAGAAATAAGTGAGTTCAAAAAGGTTGCCAAGTACAGGATCAATTTTTTAAAAAAAATCAATACTTCCCTCTCCATCAGCAGTTAGCAACCAGGAAATGCAATAGACAATGAGACCATTCACAATAGCAATAAAACTCTAGAGGAGAAGATTCAGGAATCAACCAAACAACTTGCAAGAACTTTCTGGAGAATATTTTAAAACTCTAAGAGCATAAAAGGGGATTGGCTAAATGAAGACTTGTGTGAATAGGAAGTCTTGGTATTATTAAATATGTCCATTTGACTTCTGAATTCAGCGTTATAGCAACCCAAAATACCAGCAAGAAAACAAATAGAATGGCAATACACTCAGAACATGACATACAGGCAAACATGACATCATAGCAATACACTCGGAACATGACATACAGGCAAACATGACGTCATAGCAATACACTCAGAACATGACACACGGTAAACATGACGCTCATAGCAATACACTCAGAACATGAATACAGGCAAACATGATGTCATAACAATACTCATAACATATTTGACAGAGCTTGGCATATGGCTCTAGTGGCGTAGGGCCCCCAGCTTGACCCCCAATACCACATAACACCCCTCCCATGCACAGGTGATGTGACCCACTCCCACAACAATGAAACAAATTCAATATATAAGGAAAAATACGCATTTAAAGAGTTCATTTTAAAAAGCACAGAGGGAAAACCTGGCCTACCAGCTATTAGGACATTACCACACGGGTTAAAAATTACAGGGGGCAAGAACCAGAACAAATAGAACAGCAAAGAGGCGTAGAGAGCTTAGAAACCTGGGACCACAGATCAGTGAGAAGAATAGAAATTATTCAGAAGATGGTGCTGGTCGTCAGATTGGCAGAAAATCACCAGACATAGGATTATGATCTTGAAACATAAAAAGCAATAAAATAAAAACTAAGGTAATATGACCAGAGCAATAGTACAGTGGTCAGGCCACTTGCTTTGGCACACAGCCAACCCAGTTTTGATTCCCAGGACTCAATATGGTCCCTCAAGCATCCCACGAGAGATCCCTGAATGCACAGCCAGGAGTAATCCTTCCAGCATTGCAGGGTGTGGGCCCCAAAATAGACAAAAAGAAAAGCAAAAAGTAATATGAATAATGATTTTAGTAATGATATGTAAATACCAGTTTATCATGTAATATAATAATGTAAGATGTTGACAATGAAAACCAGATGAATGGGTTCTTGCAACTTTTATCACTTGATCACTTGAATCCCGTTATTCATCGATTTGCTTGAGCGGGCGCCAGTAACATTTCCATTGGACCCTATCACGTGCCAATGTAGCCCAATGGCATCTGGTTGATTCAGGAATATGAAGAGCCTCAAACCCTTCCCTTCAGGGTCTTTACAAGGAAGTCTTACCATCTTGTAGGTGGGCGGCCACGTGATCTTTTGATATCCCTTGGGATCCAGTCAGTAATGGCTCTAGTCCAGTGGTTGTCTCCAAATCGCATTACATGTCCAGCCCATCTGATTTTCGATGCCTTGGCAAATGAGACAGCATCCCTGATTCTGGAATAGCGACGGAGGTCAGAACTCCGGATTCCTTCTATCACTTGAGTGAGGCGTGATATTCCAAGCATAGCTCTTTCGATTCCTCTCTGGGAGACTCGAATAGCATTCTCATCCTGCTTTCGTAGGGCCCAGGTCTCTGAGGCGTATGTTAATGCAGGGAGAATGGTGGAATCAAAGAGATGTGCCCGGAGCCGGAGGTTCTTTGTCCTTTTTAGCTATTTCTTTGATGCCTTTGAAGGCATTCCATGCCGCCTCTCTTCCTCCTCCTGCGCAGCTCAGGTTTTAGGTCGTTCATCATGTTGATTTCTCGACCTAGGTACACATAACTGCTGCATTCTGAGATGTTTGTTCCATTGAGAGTGAATGGGGCCTCAGGAACTAGTTCATTCTTCATGAACATAGTTTTCTTTAGATTCAGCTGTAGACCTACCTTTCCACATTCTCGGTAAAAGTCAGCCAGCATTTGTGCCGCTTGGCTAATGTTTGGTGTTATTAGAACGATGTCATCAGCGAAGCGGAGGTGGTGTAGTTGCCGACCATCTATCTTCACTCCCATTCCTTCCCATTCTAATTGTCTCATGATGTTCTCGAGGGTGGCACTGAAGAGTTTTGGTGAAATGGTATCACCCTGTCGAACCCCTCTTTTCACATTAATGATCACTTCTTTGTAGAATGGTGAGATCCTGGTGGTGAATCCGTAATACAGCTCACGAAGGATCTTGATGTATTGGATTTGAACACCCTGTTTGGCTAGGGCTTCGATGACTGCTTCAGTCTCCACAGAATCAAAGGCTTTCTGTAAATCAATGAACGTGAGACAGAGCGGCATCTTGTACTCCCTACAAACCTCAATGAGCTTGGTTACCGTGTGGATATGGTCGATTGTGCTGAATCCTTTCCGAAGCCTGCTTGCTCACATGGTTGTCCTTCATCTAGTGTTCTTCTAATCCTGTTCAGGATGACTCGTGTAAACAGCTTGTATAGATGACAGACAACAGGCAGATGGGGCGATAGTTGCCGATGTCGTGAATGTCTCCCTTCTTGAACAGTAGAACTGTCCTGCTGGTTTTCCATTGGGAGGGCACCTTGCATTGGACAGGTAGCGTGTGAAGAGCCGAGCTAGTGTATTGATGAGTACCGATGGCAGATTCTTCAGGTGTTCGGGTCTGACTTTGTCTGGGCCTGGTGCTGTTCCCTTCTTTACTGACGAGATGGCATGTCGGATTTCAGAAGGGAGAACGTTGGGAATGACATATCCATCCTGTGGAATTTGGTATGTGGGCAGGTGGATGTGGCTATCAAAGAGATTTGAGTAGAAGTCCTGGATAATCTTCTCCATTGCCTTTCTGGAAGATGTGATAGATCCATCAGGCGTCGGAGGGCAGTCATCTTGGTCTTATAGTTGGCAAAGGACAGGCGGGCAGTGCGAATGCTTTTCCCGGCTTCTGCTGCATCTTCCAGTATTTCTGCTCTTCTGTCTTTGAGGTCTTCTTTTATCGCTTCTCTGCACTGTTTAGCAAGTTTGGATGTTAGCATTTGGTCTCCTGAGGCTCATGCCTTGCCACGTTGGCGAATGAGCTCGAGAGTTTCTGGAAGACAGGCGTCCTTTTGTGTTTTTCTCTCTCTCCAGCATTCTTCGCGACAATCATGGAGGTGCTGAACCAGTCGGTTGTATTCTTCATCGATGTCGTCAATGATGGTATCTTCCCATGTTGCTGCAATGGTGCCAAAGAGTTCCCAGTTGGTGGTCGTTCTGGGGAGTTCTCTTCTTAAACTTTGCAGCCTTTTCTCCCCTTGCGGGAAGTAGAATTTTGCACGAAGGAGACGGTGGTCTGATCCTGTTTGGAATTTGGGGACGACAGCTACATCGGTCAGACAAAACCGTCGATTGAAGATGATGTGGTCAATTTCATTGTGGAAATGTCCGCCAGGAGATTCCCATGTCCAACGTTTTGCTTCAGCTTTCTGGAACTGTGAGTTTCCATGAATGGTCTTGGTGGACATGATGAACTCAGATAGTCTCTCACCCTGTTCGCTCCATTCTAGGCCATGGGTCCCGATGTGGAGTTCTTCAGCCGATCTTCTTGGTCCTATCTTGGCATTAAAATCACTGACTATGATCTTGTAGAAGGTGTGATCTTTTTATAGAACTCCTCCAATTCCATGTAGAATTTCCTCACTTTCGTCTTCTTTGTATGTGGATGTTGGTGCGTAGACAATGAAGATAGAAATTGCTGGCAGTGGGCCACATCTCTTCAATTGTAATCGTCCTATTCGGTTTGTAAGGCATTCAAATGAATCAATGTTTACAGCCATGTTCGTGTTGACAAGGACACCAACGCCACCGATACCTCTTTCGTCGCATGTTCCAAGGAACAATTCTTCTCCGGTGTCAAATACAGCATGATGCAACTGACGGCTCCTCGTCTTGGTCAGACCAATGATGTCGTACTTGATCTTTTTGCTTGCAGCATCAGATCCTCAATATATGCTTCCAATGCCAGTGTACGTGCATTGAAAGTACAGACAGTCATTTTAGTCCTTCTTCGTTTGGCAGCCTAGGATGGCCATGAAATTTTGTCTGGCACTGCTTTGTTTGCCTTTCTTGCTGCTGCCGTATTAAGGGCTCTTTCGGGGTCAGGAAAATAAACATTTCTGTTACTGGATTTGGCATATCGATCACGCATCGGACAGCTTGCCAGGCTCTGCCATGCGAGCGCTATATTCTCATTAATTTGTGGGACTCTCT
>JAJIBD010026006.1:0-15012 GCA_021461705.1 Cryptotis parvus | reverse complement strand
CAAAGTCAAGCATCTGGAAAGTATGGATGCTGTAGGACGACATTATTTTTATGCTATACTGATAGAGTTCCAGAAACAATACTTTAGCATTGTTTCATATGTTTTTTTATGGTTGCATACAAATGAAAGGCACAACTTTTTTACTGAACATAATTATTTGAGATCCATCCTATGCATGGTAGAAATCTAAGTCATTTATTAGTTGTAAAGGAACATAAAAACCATTTTAAGAATAACCTGTTTTGCAAAAAATGCAGATGGCTTCTAAGTGTATATAGTGCAACCTACAGTAGGAGAAGGGAGAGAGAGAGAGGGAGAGAGAGAGGAGATAGGAGAACCCGCCATTTAGGGCGCAAAGTGAAGGGGAGGGAATTGGGAGATGGCTGGTGGGAGATGGGCACCGGTGGAGGGCGGTGAAGGAACACTGTGTGACCAAACCTCCAAACGTGAACAACGCTGTAATTGTATATCCCATGCTGTGGTATAATAAAATGTTTAAAAAAAAAAAGAATAACCTGTCTCTATCCTCCCTATGGAGACGTTACGATTTTCCTATTGCATGCTATCATAATCATTGCTGGATTGATATAATACTCTATTCTATTATCAATTATATCTCCTATAAACACATTATCAAAATTTTATTTAATCGTGAAGGAGAATTACTAGAAATCTCTCACCTATAATGCTCGTAACAGTGACTAAAAAATTTAGACCAAATTTTTCCTGGCATTTTTCCAGGGCAGGAGGCACACCCAGTGGTGTTCAGGCCTTAGTGCTGGCTCTGTGCTCGGGGGATCACTCTGCAGGGTTCAGCTGCCCATATGGGATGTCAAGGATCAAACCCCTAGTCGGCCACACGCAAGACAATCACCCCAGCCTCTGTACTATTGCTCTGGTCCCTGGACCCTCTTGGCCCCACTTTTGATGAATCCATTAGACCAAAAAAATCCAGTTTCAGATGAAATTTACGAAACACACTCAAGTCTGTGGTCAAACAACGCAAAGTTCCTGTCCACACTGGAATGTGGCTCGCCTTATCAGCGTCCACCATTCCTTTGTCCAGGCACACGGGACCATTCTGTTGTTGAAGACCTGGGGTTCAGAGCTTGTTCTGCTCCAGTCACTTGAGTCTCACCTACAAGTTACCACTGCTCTCCTGCGTATCCTGGGCCTTACAGCTCTCTCCACTCAGCAGTCCTGAAAGTAGGGAGAACTGCGTCTCTGTGACCTCACTTTGGGAAAAACTTCATGAGAACCACAGAGAAGAAAAGATTCCCAGGACTCCTGCCTCTCCTGTCCACTGAAACACAACTGCGATCCCATCCCGAAGAGCTATGATCTCGGAGAGGAAACTAGATCATCACAATTCAAGACAGAATGTTGCAGGTGCCATTAGCAAGGTACAAAGTGTGTTTCAGCCCAAGGTTTTCCTGCATAACTGCTTTTTTGTTGTATCTGAAAATAAACCCAGTCCATTTCTGTAAAAGCTGCCAATAGCACCTAGGATCTAGGCATGGGTTTTATTGTAATACTTTTGATGATTGCGAGGTTAGCTGCTACAGGATCTGAACATACAAAAATAGTATACTTGGAGATAAGCAATTGCTCAGATGAATATGACTAAAATGACAATTCTCGGTCCTATAATTTTACAACTACTAATATTTAAAATGACATTAGTCCTACCACCAAAGACAATTTGAAATGACAGCCTAGCCCTGTATAGCTTATACTAAATTAGAAATGCAACAACTCTCTCAAATTTATCTCCCATTTTCTTTTCTCAACTAGCTCAAAATATATGACCCTGGGGAAATAAATCTAAATAGATTAGAAACTAGACAATGTCTAAATTTCATATTACAGAGGAAATCTCAATGAAGCGATTTAAATAGGAACCCATCTCATTCCACTTTCCAGGAGAGGTTTCATTCACCATCTGTGCCTAAGTATGAAACTTTTAAGTTTTACTATATTTTATTTGTGTATACATTGATCATAATGAGAGACACACCAAACCTGGACTAGACTTCTATATTGAAACATGACTTTTTACACTGTCGCCCAATCTGCATCTTTTAGCAGTGTAGACTTACTTGGTTAGTTTTAGGATCCTGGTTATTTCTGTGACAATGGGACTTGGCACTATTTACAAGGTTCCAGAGGCCTTTTAAATCTCTTCTTCTTAATTAAGTACATGGCATTTCAGCAAGTCAGTCTATTTAACTGAAATAAATGCATCAATAGCAGAATAATGCTCGATATCTAAGCACCATTGAATTCTAAAAAATAATATCCTCTATATCCATCATGGTGCTTAAAATGAACATTTTTACATAATACAAATGCTGACAGCTGAAATAAAGTGTTTAGCTTAAGAAGCAGAAAAGGAATAACCAATTGTATTTTGGGAAAATAAAAAGGAAAAACTAGCAAATTTATGAAAACTGTAGCAAGTGCTTTTAAGAAAGCTAACTACAAAAGGACCCTAAAGACAGAGGCCAAGTCACTGAGCACAGAAAATATATCCGAGGGGCCAAACAGACAGTAGCGTGAGTAGGGAACCTGCCTTGCACACACCATCCCTGATTCAATCCCCAGCACTCATACTGTCCCCTGAAGGCCCCAGGAGTGATCCCTGAACACAGGGCCAGTAGCAGACCTTGAGCACAGCTGACTGAGGCCCAAAAACCCAAGAAAATAAAAAAAAAAAAATGAAAATAAATATATCTAGCTACTTAACGTACCACAGTCCGAAGGCATTGGCGCTGTAGAAACGGAAAAGATGACTGGAGTTTCTGATTCTGGAAATAAAAACGGGTATCTTCCGATCAAAGACTGTCCTTCTATTGGAAAATCTGGAAGGTCCTCTATGGTCATCTTCTATACAGCCACCTTTAATGAGAAAGGAAGGGAGGGCATTTATAGCTTTTAGCAACTTACAACAATTCCTTCACTCACAAGCAGGCTATATTCTTTTATGATCTTACTCCATTTTTCCAATTGATAATCTGAACTTCCACCTTCAAGGCCTTTTAGAGGGGGAAGGGAAGAAAAGAAAACCATTCTTTTCTAAAACTGCTGTGAAAGAATGCACAGGGTTTCCCAGAGTCTCTATGTAGTCAATCGTGCATGGCATCTCTAGACAAATGCTCAGGAGTAACGAGAAACAACACTTTCACCAATAAGGTGAGAGTTACTTTATTGCTGAGTTTATCTATATGGGTGGCACTATCTTCGCTTCATGTCTGTGAGTCTGAGACTCCTCACAGAGACATGGGGCAGAGCTGCTACTGTGCTCCCCTGGCCCAGCCACTCAAGAGGTGCCCAGGAGGGATGGCAGGTTCTAACCCCTGGCCCCGCCACCCCAGCCAGAGCTTCACAACAAGTCAGACGACCCCCCCACTCCATGAGGGCCTCCATTTTCCATCCAGACTTCCCCCTCGTCAGAACTCCACCCAGCAGACCAGCTCCTATACAGCCTGGCTCATCGAGATCCACCTGCAGCAGTTTTTTAATCTGGCCCAGGTATGCTGATCCAGAGACACACAGACATGGGGCAGAGCTGCTACTGGCTCTCCCCTGTGCCCAGCCGCTCAAGAGGTGCCCGGAGGGATGGCAGGTTCTAGCCCTGGCCCGCCACCCCAGCAGAGCCTCACAACAAGCCAGACAATAGCCCCACTCCATGAGGGCCTCCATTTTCTACACATCCGGACTTCTCCCTTGTCAGAACTCCACCCAGCAGACCAGCCTATCACAGCCTGACCACGCGGTTCATCAATAAATGCTGGATTTTGAGATGACTACAAGAGTATGCTACCCGCACGGCAGAGCCTGGCAAGCTACCCGTGTTGTATTTGATACGCGAAAACACAAAGTAACAATTATAGACCTCATTCTCATGACCTGATGGAATGTTTTGAGGCTCCTCATGTCCTGGAGCAAGCAGGTGCCCCTGGGCTCTACTAGTATGAGACAGGACATCTGGAGATGTTACTGGTGCCCGCTCGAGCAAATTGATGATTATGGGAAGACAGCGATACAGTGATACGGTAGATCTTCATTCCAAGAGCAAACATGGGCACACTGTCTTTAACTTTCCATAAAACTTGGCACAGGTGGAAGCAAGCCATACTGAAGCCGGATCCAGGTGCTTATCAAGGAAAACAATCTAGTTTCAAACATTCTGATTCTTTAGATCTCAGAAAACTTTGTTGAAAGTCATAAAAATGAATCTACAATCTTAGGATGCACAGTTGTGCTTTAACAATGTTTAGAATCTGTTCTAACTCAGCCCAAGACAGAGAGCAAGTCTTTTAAACCACATCACTTATGTTACCTCTTCTTCCTAGAAATGTGACCACTTGAGTGGCAGCCCCACCCACAGAGCAGAGAAAATGGTAGTTAAAACTGATCCATGCAACTCAACATCTTCCAATTTCTCTTGTATCAAATCTTTAAAGTCTGGACTATTATAAATCTTTTCTATGTTCCTGGGCACAAATAGGAAATCTTACTGTGAAGCAAATGGAAATAATTGATTATTTCTGTTGAAAGAACAGAATAGGTATAAAGAAGCAACAATTCCACGACAATAGTGCCCAGCTAGATCCTACTCTTATACTCTAGTACAGTTGGTTCATCAAAAGGCATCAGCTTTGCTCTGCGTCCGCCATCCTCCAGGGGGAGACACCTTGAGCTGGCTCCTTTCCAAACCCGTTCATGCCCGCTGATATTAGCAGAGAAGACTAAATGCTTTCCTATTTTCTCTTAAGAACATATTCACAAGAACTTGGGTGGAATATATTAAAAGAGCCAACCCCCGTGTTATTGTTAAGGGTTATCAAGTTTTCTTCAATGCTAAAATGAATTTGACATTAACTTTGCCGCATCTGGATGAAAATAACGAGATACTAGTATCAAACAGCATCATGATCTCCCTGAAATACTATCAATTCCAAAAGTCACATACACCACCAAGGTACTAAAGTGTCTCAGGATTGAAATAACCCAAGTTTCTTGTCACTGGCTCATACTGTTGTAGCGGCCAAGCTGGAGGAAACAGTCCATGCAAAGTATGAAAAAAAAAATCCAAGAAGCAGAAATAAAGCTAATAAATGTCTATCAAGTAGCCAGTATGGACAAGATAATACACCCTTCTGTTTTAGAAAATAAAACATGAGTAATGGGTGATCCTGCATCTTGGGTGGCTTACAATCTACCAAGCGACTAAAATAGCACCGACAGGTGCTAGGAAATAAAATGGAACATGTTCCAGCAAGTACAAGAATACTTGCTCTGGGAGCTTCCCAGAATCAGTAAAGGAGCAGTGAAGAAAGCAGCACTGAGATGGCCCCTGAAAGATGAGTAGGCAGGAGAGGGCAGAACTCTGAAAGGAAAATAATTTAAAGGAATGGGCGGAATTTGGGGGTGCACATAGGAAAACAGTGGTGGTAAGCCGTAAAGGTGTTTTAGGGGCCATACTCAGGCATGTTAAATACCCTAATCAAAGACAGCCACTGAATCCGTAAACAATGGTGTTGACAAGGGGGCACCCTGGACTGAAGCTGGGTGAAGCTAAGTTTTAGGAAAATTAATTTGACTCCAATCACACTTTAGGAGTCGCCATGTTTATTCATAATTCTTCAACAAAGTGGTTATAAAATTCTTTAACTGAGTTAGTTACATTTGAAAATCTCCCAGTTCAATACTATGCAGCTGTTGGGGAAAATGAAGTTATGAAATTTGCCTATAAATGGATGGACATGGAGAAGATCATGTTGGAGTGAAATTAGCCAGAAGGGAAAATGACAGATATAGAATGACTGCATTTATTTGCATAACATAAATATATGTGTGTATGTATATATGTATTATGATACCAATATCCAAGGTCAGACAAAAAAATGGATCAAGGGAGGTCTTTTCAACAATGTAATCTACCACAAGTGTCTGGGAGTTGGAGGTTAGGTGGGACAGAGAAGGGAACAGTATGCTAACAATTGTTGTAAGTGATAATAGCAGCCTAAAATTGATAACTCTAAATGTATGATTCTCAATCCACAGTGTGTAAGAGAAGGAAAGAGAGAGAGAGTGAGAGAGAGAGAGGAAGAGATAAAGAACTCACCATAGAGGAAGGTTAGGTGAGAGAAGAGGGGAATCAGGGACATTGGTGGTGGGAAATGGGCACTGGTGGAGGGGATGGGTGCTGGAACACTGTGTGACCAAAACCCAAAAATGAACATCTTTGTAATTGTATATCTCACAGTGGTATAATAAAAAAGTTTTAAAAAGAAAAAAGAAAATCTCCCAGTTCAAAAACATCTTTCAAACATCTGCAGCTCATGTTTTATTTCTTTGTAGACTACTGAGATCTCCAAAGAGAAAAGCCATATTTTACTCTAGGATCACTTGCCACTAGAGTTAACTGGAGTGCCTTGTTCCCACTCAATAGCTACTCACATCCTGGGTTCAAAGTAGAAAGATATTTCATTCAATACAAGGTAGCCTGGGTCAGAGCAATAGTACAGTCGGTAGGGGGTTGCCTTGCATGCAGCTGACCTGGGTTTGATCGCCGGAAATGCTCCCCTGAGCACCACCAGGAGTAATTCCTGAGTATCAGTGAGTGTGACCATCAAAAAGCAAAAAAAAAAAAAAATGTAACCAACAACTGTATCATTTTACATGTTTGATTCTTCAGGCCCAGAAGTTACTGTATTGCCCAACCAAAAGTGAGCTTTCTTTGTATGTTATGAATCCACTGCATTTTCCTTAAACTCATTCCTTTCCCTTTAAGAAAAAACTTAAACTACTTTTTTGTTGCCCATAGAAAACTGTGAATCTTTACAAGCTTTGTATAAGTCTTAGACCCCTTCCATAAAAAAAAGAATTTTTAAGATCTGAAAATGCATGACATGCCGAGATTTGGTCAAACTTGGAGATCTGTTTCTTTGAACTGACTGGTTCCTCTTTTTTTTTCCTTTTTTGGGCTGGTTTCTATTAAAGCCCTGCTATATCTCTGATTATTTCAAGGATGACAACAATAAAAAAGTCAGCCCTGGTTAAATACATAACTTGTATCACTTGTCTTCTCCTGTTTTTCATTGATTTGCTCGAGCGGGCACCAGTAACATCTCCATACGTCCTGTTGCAAGTGGGTGTACCCCAGGGGGCAGTTGCTTGCTCCAGGAACAGGAAAAGCCTCAAACCATTCTTCAAGTCATGGGAATGAGGTTGATAATTGTTACTGGGTTTTTTTTGGCATATCAAATAAAACACAGGTAGCTTGCCAGGCTCTGCCATGTAGGTGGTATACTATCAGTAGAAGGCTCTCATCTCGAGCATTTACTGATGAAACTCAAAGGGAAAGATCAGGTTTTCTTTGGGTGGAGCTCTGAGGAGCTGTGGAGTCTGGATGTTGAAAATGACTGACCTCATGTTGCTCTGGCTTCCTGCTAGGCTCACTGGGATGATGGGTCACAACTAGAACCTGCTTAGTACTTATAGTTTTAAATGCATACGCATCACAAATACAGTCATTAGAATCGGGGTCTAGAACCAAGATTTGATTTCTATCAAATCTTGTTAGTAGTACAGCAGGTAGAATACTTGCCTTGCATGTGGCCACCTCAGATTCATTTCCCAGCATCCCATATGGTCCCTCATCTACCCGCCAGAAATGATCCCTGAGTGCAGAGCCAGCAGTAACCTGAGCATCGCGGGTGTGGCCCAAAACAAATGAAATCAAATCCTACCCTGTTGCAGGACACCTAAAAGCCTAAAAGCCTCTGCATCTGCCCTGGATTGCCTCCCTGCAGGTCACTTCATAGATAGGGGGTAGTTTAAATGTCGCAGTTTATCTGACCATGTATTCTGTACTGGCTGGTATATTCTCTCATGCTACCACAATCATCGTGGGACTAGCTAGATCTTACCAGCATATTTGCCTGGCCACGTTGGATCTCTAAGTAATTAGATCAGAGAGAAATGCTGTTTGCCTCCAAGCAAGCAAGCATGGCTCCCTGATAACTCAAAGGCTAAAAAATACAAAACTACCGTGAAGTAGACGAGACTCTTGTGAAGGCTTGGAGAAATATTTAACTGGCATTAGTATTAGTCTTTGTTACAGAGACATGCCATCTCAGAAACCCCCCTTCTCTACCCTATAAAGGCATTTCCAGGCAGATCTTGGCTCAAAATATTAGTATATAATAGGCTAGGTGAGGTGCTGGGAGAAATTACCTAAGGGCATTTGACCCTTCCTGCTTCCCCATAATAGTGGGAGGTCTGAGTTGCAGGGGTATAAAACCAGTCTGCTTCCCTCTCGCTCTCTCTTTTTCTTTTGGGCTCTCTTTTGGGGCTTGCACTCTTCTTGGGAGTCTTGTCTTTGTCTCCTCTTTACAGGGCCTTAACACATGGTGGCTGCCATCTTGGCGCATACGTGGCTGGGGTTCTAGCAGGGAATCCTAAGCACAGGGTTTTTTCTATTGCTGATTTGTATGCCTGAACCTGTGATAAGTAAAGCATTTTAAAACCTGCGCTGGATTCCTGAGTTTTCATCCATTCCCCGCGGGCTTCGGAGGTAAAAAGGGAACTTGCTTCCTGGCACTGTTGGGGACCCCAGCGGTGTCCCCCCGACACTACCCCATTAGGTCAAATTAACTCTGAACTAAAGAAACTTGTCACATGACTCAATCTCTCGAATTTTAGGGTTTCTGCTCCCTGTCCTAAGCCAAAGCAGCAGAGATGAGAGAGACTCATAACCTAACCTCTTCAGAGGGGTACAGGAACATGAGCGCCCCCTGGGAAAGAGACCCTTGAGTTTATTTGTGAAATATGATTCCAGGAGCATCCTTGAGCTATTCATTCAACATAGACCCAAGCTGTGTGTCCAGAACAGTTGCAAACTAGGAGCCCTTCCATTTAGCCACTAGCAGTATTTTACCAGTCCTGGTTTTTATTGAGATTCCCAGAGAAAGAAGCTGCCAAAGCAGACATTTAAAACACTTCTCAGAATCCATGTTTTCAAACCTACATCCAACCTGTTCAGGGTCTAGATAGGTTTGTGCCATAGTTACTATTCAGTCAAGCTCTAGGCCCTGGCAAGATCAGAAGAGAAGTCGTTTAATCCATAGACAAGCAGCTACTGTTTCTTACTAAATCCTAGACTGGGCAGAGCAAAAGGTTAAAGGCAGATATGCTGGCATGTAGATTCCCAGTGCCAATAGGATTCTCCAAGAAGTCAGCAAGAGACAAGGGCCGGATCACAGAACGCAAAAGAACACACATTTCTGAGAGCAGAGCTCCCAGAAGGCTGAAGCCCGGCTCCCCGGGGTAAATAATTTACAGCTACCCACAGCCAGGTAACTACCGACCACCTACAGTTACAAAAACACAGTTAGAAACACAGTTCCTACTTTTCTCCAGTGCATTCAACACACACCTGTGGCCAGGGGCTACCCGAGTAAAGAGCACCCAAAGGCTCCCTCCCTGCTGCAGAGCTCTACTGCCTAGCACTAGAGCTGCTGTCAAAACACTGTCAAACTCCAGCGGGGAAAAGCAACCTACAGATGCCCGACACTATAAAAAGGCCAACATCCAAAGCGGCATGATTAATTTTACATAATTAATGAGGAACAATCAGCCCAAATTTCACCCCTCTGCTTATACGTTTAAACAGGGGGGTAAAAAGATTCCATAACATAACAGGATAGATTTCAAAACGGGAGCTGTTACAAGCAGTGTGAGACCTCAAATAAATAGCACCTTCTTCTTTTTTTTGTTTTTTTAAGAGGTCTGGCTGATGTGAACTGTAGCTAGTAAACCAAAACTGTCTGAAATAAATGCTCAAATAAAATACCATATGCCAAGTCCGCTATGAAATAGAAATAAACGGATTCATTACATTTCAAGAGCCAATCTCACAGCCCAGGTGGCTCCCATCAAAAAGACTTTGAAATGCAAGCACGTTGGTGTTAGCAAAAGAAGCCAGACCAGGGACGGTCTGATCTTTACCGGCACGGAAGCCCACGCCCACCCCAGGGACTTAGTCCGCATGAACTTTTGCCATTCACACGCTTGTTTCAAATGGAGCAGAAGATTCACAAGCGACAAATACCAAAGCATGTGGCGGCTATTTCTGAGAAGGAAGGATTTTTTTATTATTATTGTTATTGAACTTTTTTCGAAGGTTCCGATGTAGACGGATGCTGCTACAATATGTTCCATGTGTAACCCAGAGCTGAGAGCAACGGATCCCTGGAGAACGCCTTCCTGGTGCAGGTAACATCGTGTCACACTGTCTCCAAGCAGTTCAGGGTGAAGGAGCCCCAGCATCTCGTTGAAAAAGAAAGATGCCATTACCTACTCTTTCTGCTAGGCAGGACGACCTGGCTACACCGCGTCTGCAAGCAGGGCAGCTCTCCACGCGCACGCACGGCCCCAGCTCTCTCTCCCCAGGGCCCACAACTGAGAATGAAGCCATGTGGGGTAAAGGCGGGCGCAATGTCATCTGGCTGAACTTTGAATTCCCTCGGGTACAAAGGTTTCCTAAGCAAAGGGAGGGGGCCTGGGATGTAGATTCCGGGAAACCAGCACGGCCAGTTCCCACGCAGAGGCGCTTCAGGGCGGGGACCGCGGCCACCTCCCCACGGGGCAGGTGGGGCAGGACCCGCGTCCCTCAGGGTGATGCCCCCGGAAAGCAGAACCGCACAGGCCCACCGGGGATCGCGCCACGCCGGGGAGGCTCCCACCACCCGCGCCCCCCGCCCCGGCGCCCACTAAGGGCGTCTCGGCGCGGCCCACCCCGGAACCGCCAACCGGCCCGCAGGCCGCGCCCACCTGCCTCCTCCGGTCGGGTCGGGCCGCCGGCTGGGCACGCGGGGCGCGCGCTTCTCCGCCCGGCGCCTGGTCCCCGGCCCGGTCCCTCCCCTCCGTCCCTCCCGCCGCGACCTCGCGGCCCCTCCCCCGCCGGCCGCCTCCCGCCGCGGCGCGCCCCGGAGTCGGGCCCCACGCGGGGCGGCGCGCGCGCAGTGCAGGCGTCCGGGCGGCGCGCAGGCCCAGCCCGGCCCCGCGCACGCGCCGGCCACGGGGGCCACGGGGGGGGGCGCGCGCGCCTGCGCTCGTCCACCTCGGGCCCGCGTCCAGCCGCCACCGGCCGGGGCTGGCCGAGGTCACCTGCGCCACCCGCGGGCGCGGGCTGGTGCTCGGGCAGCCTGGGAGGTGGCCGGACTCTCCCCAGCTGAGCCCTTTAGCTGGGCGTCCCCGTACCTGCCAGCGGGGCTCCCTCCGTGCTCCCCAGCTTGAAGAGCTTGAAGAGCCGCTTACCTGGGGGGGGGGGTTTGGGGCAGGGAGGAGCCCGATGGCCATGACCTTCTGCAGGTCACACTCAAAAACCCGGTGTGGGCTATATGCGAGTTGATAATGATGCCCCAGAGGTCAGTCCTGGGGGGGACGTTCTGGCGCCCTTGTCTCTGCTCCCTTCTCACCTGCTTCTCCCGCGGTCAGGGGCATGGTGACAGCTAACCTGCTGTCCTGCATCTCTGCCAATCAGGGGGGAAGTACTTGATGCTTAATGGGCTCCCCTAATGAATGGACTCTTGAGTCCACTGTTTCCAGGGACTGCATGTTTGAACCCTGAGTCAGGAGTGTGGCAGCTAACCGCTCTCTAAGGCCTTCTGTGCTGGCTCCCAGTATAAATGGCTGCACTGTTCTGCATGGACCCTAGCAGTGCCTCTAGGAAGGAGGAAAGGAAGAAGGAAAGGGAGGGAAGGAGGGAGGGAGGGAGGGAGGAAGGGAGGGAAGACCGAAAGAAGCAAGAAAGCCAAGAAGGAAGGGAAGGAGGAGGCAGATGGAAAGAAAAAATGGACAGAAAAAGGGAAGGTAGGAAAGGAAGGAAGGAATGAAGGAAGGAGGGAGGGAGGGAGGAGGAAGGAAGGAAGGAAGGAAGGAAGGAAGGAAGGAAGGAAGGAAGGAAGGAAGGAAGGAAGGAAGGAAGGAAGGAAGGAAGGAAGGAAGGAAGGAAGGAAGGAAGGAAGAAGGGAAGGAGGGAGGGAGGGAGGGAGGGAGGGAGGGAGGAAGGAAGGAAGGAAGAAAGGAAGGATGGAAGGAAGGAAGATAGGAAAGGAGGGAGGGAGGGAGGGGGGGGGGAGGGAGGGAGGGAGGGGAGGAGGGAGGGAGGAAGGAAGGAAGGAAAAAGGAAAGGAGGGAGGAGAAAGGGAGAAAAGAGGGAGAAGAGACCAACACGTCAGAGCATCTTTTCTGTTATTAATTCCAGGGAGGAGGAAAGACCCCTGGCAGTGGCTTAAGTCTCCTTTACTGCTATTGGCCAGCTCTGAGCACTTCCTGTGGGAAAGTACTCACTTGCCTTCCAGCACCTTTGTTGAGTTACTTTATCGGCGCTTAAAATCTGAGTCCCAGCCTCCTCCTGCCTAGGGTTTGCCGGTCGCCTTACTCTAAGGCTGGAATCCTGGCCGCTCTTTACGTGGCACAGCTGAGACCCCACTCACCATCACAGAGGGACTTAGTGACGCACTCACAGCTTGTCCAGGGCCTGCTTGATGGGCTGCTTGCAATGAACCAGCTGTCCTGCTGAGCACCGAGAAACCGCCAGGTCTTTCTAGGTCCTATACTCCGACTAGGATCACTCGGTATAGCAGCCCACAGCATCACATGAAATTGTAAAATCAGGTGCACAATTCTGCCAGCTGAAACTCCTAGAACTTGTGCAATAAATACCATGACCATCCCACAATCCCTGGTCCACTGCCAAGTCGCCTGTCCCTGCAGGTTTAGCAGCCGTCCTGCACTCCCAGATAATCTCACATATCTGCTTCCTCCTCCCATGGGGGGGTTCCACCTTTCTCCTGACTCCGCACACCCTTGTCTTGTCCAAGCCTGCTGGAGCTGGTTAAAAGCAGGGAAGCAAAATCTGCTCCTGCTCATTGGAGGCAAGTGCAAAAGGAGCCCGGCTGTCATCAACCACAAAAATTCATCATAATCCAAGTTACGAAGGCGCAGATAGAAAACTTTCCACCACTTTACTTTGCTTTTGTTGCTAGTTTCATTCATCCTCTGTGGGGGCCACTAGTAAGTGATGTGGTTAGCTCAGCTGCACTTAACTATAATTAAAGGAGATGAGAAGAAGAAGGGAGAAGGGAATGAGAAGAGGGAGGAGGAGGGAGGAAGAGTAGGGGAGGGGGAGGGAAGGGAGAAAGGAGAAGGAGAAGGAGAAGGAAGACTCCAGAACCAGACAGGGCACTGGCTTCTTCACGACAACCAAACACCAGCAAGTTCCCACGCAAATTCCCAGGCTATAGGCCATGAGAGTCTCCACTCACATCTATTTGCATTTTATTCAAAAAACTGGAGCCACACCCTTAGCTGTCACCAAGAAGTAGTCTCTGGAGTCCTGGTAGATCCCATGATGTACCAGGACCCCAGGTATTTATTTAACAACTGTTGAATTGAATTCAACAGTTGGTTGGTAATTTGGGGCCAGAACTTGGCACTGGAACCAGACACTCAGGGTAACTCAGGTACAAGGGGACTTGGTCCCACTGGCAGATGTAGTTAAATGTAGAATATCAGAGCACTGGCTAGAGCCCCTAGCATTTTGTCTATTTGCAGATGATGTGATCATCATAGCACAGTCAACAAAATTAACTATTAGAAGAAATAAGTGAGTTCAAAAGAGGCTGCTAAGTACAGGATCAATTTTAAAAAATCAATGCTTCCTCTCCATCAGCAGTTAGCAACCAGGAAATGCAATAGACAATGAGACCATTCACAATAGCAATAAAACTCTAGAGGAGAAGATTCAGGAATCAACCAAACAACTTGCAAGAACTTTCTGGAGAATATTTTAAAACTCTAAGAGAAAAAAGGAGATTGGCTAAATGAAGACTTATGTGAATAGGAAGTCTTGGTATATTAAAGATGTCCATTTGACTTCTGAATTCAGCGTTATAGCAACCCAAAAATACCAGCAAGAAAAATAAATAGAATGGCAATACACTCAGAACATGACATACAGGCAAACATGACATCATAGCAATACACTCGGAACATGACATACAGGCAAACATAACGTCATAGCACACACATGAGAACATGACACACACGGTAAACATGACGCCCATAGCAATATACTCAGAACATGACACACAGGCAAACATGAAAAAAAAAAAAAAACGAAAATAAAAAAAACACCAAAAAAAAAAAAAAGAAAAGACATACCATATCACAATAAAAGTGCAACACAGCAAACATGATGTCAACATCAATACTCATAACATATTTGACAGAGCTTGGCATATGGCTTCTAGTCGTGAGGCCCCCAGCTTGACCCCCCCAATACCATAACCCCCTCCCATGCACAGGTGATGTGGACCTACTCCACAACAATGAAACAAATTCAATATATAAGGAAAAATACGCATTTAAAGAGTTCATTTTAAAAAAGCACAGAGGGAAAGCCTGGCCTACCAGCTATTAGGACATTACCACACAGGGAAAAATTACAGGGGCAAGAACCAGAACAAATAGAACAGCAAAGAGGCGTAGAGAGCTTAGAAACCTGGGACCACAGATCAGTGAGAAGAATAGAAATTATTCAGAAGATGAGGTGCTGGTCGTCAGATTGGCAGAAAATCACCAGACATAGGATTATGATCTTGAAACAGAAAAAAAGCGCAATAAAATAAAAACTCAGGCAATATGACCAGAGAATAGCACAGTGGTCAGGCCACTTGCTTTGTACACAGCCAACCCAGTTTTGATTCCCAGGACCCCATATGGTCCCTCAAGCCTCCCACGAGAGATCCCTGAATGCACAGCCAGGAGTAATCCTTCAGCATTGCAGGGTGTGGCCCCAAAATAGACAAAAAGAAAAGCAAAAGTAATATGAATAATGATTTTAGTAATGATATGTAAATACCAGTTTATCATGTAATATAATAATGTAAGATGTTGACAATGAAAACCAGATGAATGGGTTCTTGCAACTTTTAT
>JAJIBD010026004.1:17500-70421 GCA_021461705.1 Cryptotis parvus | reverse complement strand
TTTCCTTCAGATTCAGCTGTAGACCTATCTTTCCACATTCTCAGTCGAAGTCAGCCAGCATTTGTGCCGCTTGGCTAATGTTTGGTGTTATTAGAACGATGTCATCAGCGAAGCGGGAGGTGGTGTAGTTGCCGACCATCTATCTTCACTCCCATTCCTTCCCATTCTAATTGTTGCATGATGTTCTCGAGGGTGGCGCTGAAGAGTTTTGGTGAAATGTTATCACCCTGTTGAACCCCTCTTTTCACATTAATGATCACTTCTTTGTAGAATGGTGAGATCCTGGTGGTGAATCCGTAATCTCTTTGATAGCCACGAAGGATCTTGATGTATTGGGTTTGAACACCCTGTTTGGCTAGGGCTTCGATGATGGCTTCAGTCTCCACAGAATTAAAGGCTTTCTGTAAATCAATGAACGTGAGACAGAGCGGCATCTTGTACTCCCTACAAACCTCAATGAGCTTGGTTACTGTGTGGATATGTCGATTGTGCTGAATCCTTTCCAGACGCCTGCTTGCTCGCATGATTGTCCTTCATCTAGTGTTCTGCTAATTCTGTTCAGGATGACTCGTGTAAACAGCTTGTAGATGACGGACAACAGGCAGATGGGGCAATAGTTGCCGATGTCATGAATGTCTCCCTTCTTGAACAGTAGAACTGTCCTGCTGGTTTTCCATTGGGAGGGCACCTTGCATTCGGACAGGTAGGGTGTGAAGACCCGAGCTAGTGTATTGATGAGTACCGACGGCAGATTCTTCAGGTGTTCGGGTCTGACTTTGTCTGGGCCTGATGCTGTTCCCTTCTTTACCGGCGAGATGGCATGTCGGATTTCATAGGGAGAACGTTGGGAATGACATATCCATCCTGTGGAATTTGGTATTGGGCAGGTGTATGTGGCTATCAAAAGAGATTTGAGTAGAAGTCCTGGATAATCTTCTCCATTGCCTTTCTGGAAGATGTGATAGATCCATCAGTGCATCGGAGGGCAGTCATCTTGGTCTTATAGTTGGCAAAGGACAGGCGGGCAGTGCGAATGCTTTTCCTGGCTTCTGCTGCATCTTCCAGTATTTCTGCTCTTCTGTCTTTGAGGTCTTCTTTTATTGCTTCTCAGCACCGTTTAGCAAGCTTGGACATTAGCATTTGGTCTCCTGAGGCTCGAGCCTTGCCACGTTGGTGAATGAGCTCGAGAGTTTCAGAAGACAGGCATCCTTTTGTTGTCTCTCTCTCTGCATTCTTCGCACAATCATGGAGGTGCTGAACCAGTCGGTTGTATTCTTTATCGATGTCGTCAATGGTGGTATCTTCCCATGTTGCTGCAATGGTGCCAAAGAGTTCCCAGTTGGTGGTTGTTCTGGGAGTTCTCTTCTTAAACTTTGCGGCCTTTACTCCCCCATTGCGGGAAGTAGAATTTTGCACGAAGGAGACAGTGGTCCGATCCTGTTTGGAATTTGGGGATGACAGCAACATCGGTCAGCCAAAACTGTCGATTGAAGATGATGTGGTCGATTTCATTGTGGAACTGTCCACCAGGAGATTCCCATGTCCAACGTTTGGCGTCAGCCTTCTGGAACTGTGAGTTCCCATGAATGGTGTTGGTGGACATGATGAACTCAGATAGTCTCTCACCCTGTTCGTTCCATTCTAGGCCATGGGTCCCGGTGTGGAGTTCTTCAGCCGATCTTCTCGGTCCTATCTTGGCATTAAAATCACCGACTATGATCTTGTAGAAGGTGTGATCTTTTTTTATAAAACTCCTCCAGTTCCATGTAGAATTTCTCAATTTCATCTCCTTTGTATGTGGATGTTGGTGCGTAGACAATGAAGATAGAAATTGCTGGCAGTGGGCCACATCTCTTCAAGTGTAATCGTCCTATCTGGTTTGTTAGACATTCACATTCAATGAATCAATGTTGATGGCCATGTTCGTGTTGACAAGGACACCAATGCCACCAACGCCTCTTTTGGTCGCATGTTCCAAGGAACAATTCTTCTCCAGTGTCAAATACAGCATGATGCAATTGATACCTCCTCGTCTCAGTCAGACCAATGATGTCATACTTGATCTTTTGCGCTTGCACCATCAGATCCTCAATATCTGAGGTCAATTGTAGTTATCATTGTGAGACAATTAACTGTCTCACATTCATTGATTTACAGAAAGCCTTTGATTCTGTGGAGACTGAAGCAGTCATCGAAGCCCTAGCAGCATTATTCACAATAGCCAAAATCTGTAAACAACCAGAGTGCCCGAGAATTGATGACTGAATAAACTTTGGTACATCTATACAATGGAATACCATGCAGCTGTTAGGAAGAATGAAGTTATGAAATTTGCCTGTAAATGGATGAACATGGAGAGGATTATGTTGAGTGAAATTAGCCAGAAGGAGAGAGACAGATATAGAATGACTGCACTTATTTTCATGACATAAATAAATATATATATACATATATATACATATTATGATACCAATATCCAAGGTCAGGTGAGAGGTGGATCAGGAGGTCTTGTCAAAGGTGGAAATTACCACAAACGTGTGGGAGCAGAGGTTAGGTAAGACAGATAAGGGAATAATGTACCAATAATTTCTAAAGTGCTATTACCACATAGAACTTAGCATTAAATACAGGCAAAAAGATACACGTGGTATCCTCTAAGTATATGTATTATAATCCACAATATGTAAGAGAAGGAAGAGAGAAAGAGAAAGAGAAAGAGAGAAAAGAGATAAAGAATCTGCCACAGAGGCAGGCTGGGGAGGGGGAGGGAATCGGGGACATTGGTGGTGGGAAATGGGCACTGATGGAGGGATGGGTGCTAGAACACTGTATGGCCAAAACCCAAACATGAACATTTTTGTCATTGTTTATTTCATGGTGGTATAATAAATATATTAAAAAAACTCAGGGCTGGCAAGCAGGCAACAGAGGGTGTGAAAAAGGGTAATCCAACAACTAGGTATATGGCTCAACTGGTGAAGCATGTGTTTGGCAAATACAGGGACCTAAGTGTGATCTTTGGAACCACAGGCCCCATCCCTGTACCACTGGTGGTGACCCTGGTGATTTTTAAAACCGTTGGTGTATCCCTTATCCCAATCCATAGTACAGCAAGTAGGGACTGACCTTGCACCCCGTTGATCTGGGTTCTATCTCAATACCCCATCTAGTCCCCCCCAAGGCTGCCAGGAGTGATCCTAAGTGCAAAGACAGGAGTAAGTTCTGAATACAGCCAGATGAGACCCAAAAATAAATAAATTATATCCAATACAAATGTCATTGTTATAAATTTAACCTTAATTTATTAATTAAAACATACATATGCCCATCACCATAAATGATCCCTGAGCACAAAGGCAGAAGTAAGCCCTGAGGACTTTCAGGGGTGGCCCCAAAACAATAACAAAAAAAAGTTACAGTGACTAGAGCAGAAGTACAGTGGGTAGAGCGCTTACCTTGCACGAGGCTGACCTAGATTCCATCTCTGGTGTCCAATATGATTGTCTACACACCCTCAGTAGTGATTCCTGAGTTCAGAGCCAGGAGTAAGTCCTGAGCATCGCCGGTGTGTCCCCAAGTAAAAAACAAAACAGAAATAACAAAAAGTCATAGCTAACAAATGACAACAAAGGGGAGAGTGGACCTAGTCTCCGTGGATGCTTGCTCAGCAAAACAGGTGAGGTGAGAACCCCCACCCCCACATGCACTTCCTCAAGATACCCTGGTCCTTACCTAACCTAACCAAAGAATAGGACCAAGTCACGCACAAACCCCATGCAGTGCAAGATCGCATCACAGAGAGAAAGGACTCCAGAGTTGGAAAGAGAAACGGAAGTTGGCCAAGGCAAGAGCGCCTGCTAGAAAGGTTGGGCAGTTCTTTGCCCGGAGCAGCAAAACATCCCTTCTCCTTTGTTTACTTGGATGTGAGATTTTTGGGGTTCCACCCTATTCCCACACCTGGAGCAGCTCATAGAGGACCCACACAGTCAAAGATGCTTCCCAGAGATGGGAAGTCACGTGTGTTTATAGCCTGTTCTCTGAAGTACTGAGCCCATGCCTTCCTCTCTTTTTGCCCTGTGGAAGCTCATGTGGGGGTTAGGAGCACATACAGTAAGGGAAATGATCTTTTACTGGCTTGGGGCATTCTGATGAGCATGTAGCCCAAGTCTATTATTATATTGTAAATCTTTGGGGTTTCTGCTCAGAAATTGCTAGACCCTCCTCAAAACTTGCTGTTCTCTAGGTTTGGGGGGCACATAAATTCCCCAAATATTCTTATTGACTTTCCTGCTTCTAGCTCATCATGTTTTTAGGCCTGCTTATCTCTTTGGTGTTTTATTATTTTTTGTATTGAATCATATTTACAAAGCCATTCATGGCTGGATTTCAGTCCTACGGTGTTCCAACACCCAGCCCTCCACCAGTGCTTTATACTAAATTTATAAACCTTATGGATTCAGGAACCTAAATTTTAGGGTTATGTCATCTGGGTTTTTGTCTTATAAACTTTATTGTTTTCAACATCTATTTGGTTTTCACAGCTTTTGGATCTTCCCTATTATGATTTCTGGGTTTTATGAATTACTATTTCAATAGAAAATTAAAGTGATAAAAATTTAATTTATAAATAATTAGAAGAAAAAAATACACATACGCACACATATACATTATAACCTTTGCCTTAGCATCCTCCTCTACAGGAATTTATGGCAGAGAACTGGAAAATAATACAGAGGTTAAGGCACTTGCTTTACACGCAGCCAAGCCCAGTTGAAATCCCTGGCACCACCAGAAGTCCTACCAAGAGCGCTTTGTAAGCTCAGAGCCAGGAGCGTCCCTGAGCACTGCTGGGTATCACCTCCCAAAAAAGAAATATTTTAATTAATATGTTATTATACCACCGTGAGATATACAATTACAAAGTGTTCATGTTTAGAGGTTTCGGACACACAGTGTTCTAGCACCCATCCCTCTACCAGTGCCCATTTCCCACCACCAATGTCCCCAATTCCCTCTCCCTCCCCTAGCCTGCCTCTATGGCAGGTTCTTTATCTCTTTTATTCCTCCCTTTCTCTCTTTCTCTCTTCCTTCTCTTACATACTGTGTCTTGTAATACATATACCTAGAGGTTGTCATATGTATCTTTTTTCCCTGTATTTAATGCTCAGTTCTAAGTTTGTATTAGCCCTTTTGACAATTATTAGCACATTGTCCCCTTATCTGTCTTACCTAACCTCTGATTCCCACATGCTTGTGGTAATTTCCACCTTTGACAAGACCTCCTGATCCATGTTTCGCCTGACCTTGAATGTTGGTATCATAATATGTATATATGTACATATGTATGTATATATATATTTATGCATGCAAATAAATGCAGTCATTCTATATCTTTTTCCTTCTGACTAATTTCACTCAACATGATCCTCTCCATGTTCATCCATTTATAGGCAAATATCATAACTTCATTTTTCCTAACAGTTGCATAGTATTCCGTTGTGTAGATGTACCACAGTTTCTTTATCCAGTCCTCAGTTCTCGGGCACCCTGGTTGTTTCCAGATTCTGGCTATTGTGAAGAGTGCTGCTATGAAAATAAAAGTGCAGATGGTGTTTCTGCTGTGTGTTTTTGGCTTCCCAGGGTATATCCCCAGAAGTGGTATGGTTGGGTCAAACGGGAGCTCAATTTCTAGTCTTTGGAGGAATGTCCATATTGCTTTCCAGAAAGGCTGAACCAGTTGACAACCCTGCCAACAATGGATGAGAAGTCCCCTTTTGCCGCATCCACACCAGCACTTGTTGTTATTACCCTTTTGGATATGTGCCAGTCTCTGTGGTGTGAGATGATATCTCATTGTTTTGATTTGCATCTCTCTGATGATTAGTGATGATGAGCATTTTTTTCATATGTCTTTTGGCCATTCTAATTTCTTCCTTGTCAAAGTTTCTGCTCATTTCTTCTCCCCATTTTTTGATGAGGTTGGCTGTTTTCTTCTTGTAAAGTTCTACCAGTGCCTGATATATCCTGGATATTAAACACTTATCAGATGGATATTGGGTGAATATTCTTTCCCATTCTGTGGACTGTCTTTGTATCTTGGTCACTGTTTCTTTTGAGGTGCAGAAGCTTTTTAGTTTAATGTAGTTCCATGTGTTTATCTTTGCTTCTAGTTGCTTCGTTAGTGGTGTTTTACCTTTGAAGATGGTGTTTTATCTTTAGCTTCAATATCGTAGAGGATTTTTTCCTATATTTTTTGACATACTTTATGGATTCAGGTCTGGTATTGAGATCTTTAATCCATTTTGATCTGATTTTTGTGCATGGTGTTAGACAAAGGTCCAAATTCAGTTTTTTACATGTAGCTGTCCAGTTTTCCCAGCACCACTTGTTGAAGAGGCTTTCCTTGCTCCATTTTGGACTCTGCACCTTTATCAAAGATTAACTGATCATGTGTTTGAGGGTGGGTGTCAGGATATTCAACTCTATTCCATAGGTCCACAGGTCTGTTTTTATTCCCATACCATGCTGTTTTAATAACTACTGCTTTGTAGTATAGTTTGAAGTTGGGAAAGGTAATGCCTCCCATCTTCTTTTTCCCAAGGATTGCTTTAGCTATCCGTAGGGGTTTATTATTCCATACAAATTTCAGGACTGTTTGGTCAATTTCTTTGAAGAATGTTATAGGTATTCTTATAGGAACTGCATTGAATCTGTACAAGGCTCTAGGGAGTATTACCATTTTGACAATGTAAATTCTCTCCATCCATGAGCAGGAATGTGTCTCCATTTCCTTGTGTCCTCTTTTATTTCTTGGAGCAGTATCTTGTAGTTTTCTTTGTACAGGTCCTTTACACACTTGGCTAAGCTATTCCTAGGTATTTGATTTTCTGTGGCACAATTGTGAATGGAATCAATTTCTTAATATCCCTTTCTTCTCTTTCATTATTTGTATATAGGAAAGCCACCTACTTTGGGGTTTTGATTTTGTACCCTGCCACTCTACTATAATATCTATTGTTTCTAGGAGTTTTGGAACCAAGAGTTTAGGGTTCTCTAGGTATAATATCATGTCATCTGCAAATAATGATAGCTTGATTTCTTCCTTGCCTATCTGGATGCCCTTAATGTCCTTTTCTTCTCTTATTGCTATGGAAAGTACTTCTAGTACTATATTGAATAAAAGAGGTGAGAGTGGGCAACCTTGTCTTGCCCCTGATCTTAAGGGGAAGGCTTTCATTTTTTTCCCCATTGAGAATGATACTCGCTGTAGGCTTTTGGTAGATGGCTTTGACTATATTGAGGAAGGTTTCTTCAAATCCCAAAAAAGAAATTTGTGCCAAGAAGTGATCATCAATGTGGTTCAAGATATATGCTTAAATGCTACATTCAATAAATACGATGTTCTGTATATATGATACTTGAGGCCAGCATATTTGTGTAGAAAATAGGGCATTTGTTTTTACATGCAGCCATCCCCAGTTTGACCCCCAGCACTCCATATGATTTTTTGAGTAGTGCAAGAGTGATCACTGGTGGGTGGGAAACTCGGGTCTTTGGTGGTGGTAAAGGCACATTAGTAGTGTGACAAGTGTTGGAATACTGAATACCTGAAAAAACTGTACTATGAACAGCTTTGTAAATCACCGTGTTTAAATAAAGCTTTAAAAAGGAAAGAGCATTTCCTGAGCACAGAGCCAGGAGTAAGTCCTGAGCACTACCAAGTGTGGTACAAAACAAACAAAATACATTTCTCTATAGCAATTTCAAATATTTTGAGGAATATTTGACACCACTGAAATAGGACATTAGTATACAGTTAAGAAATAAGTTGCATAGTATGTTTGCAGCTGAATGTTTAAAACTACACACACAGATAGAAAACCTAATTTGGAGGCTTCCACATCAAAATGTCAGCAGTGCTTACCTCCGGGTATTGACATTATGGAGCTTCTATGCTGTGCTTTCTTTTTATTATTTTCCAGCAATAAACATTAATTGATTTTTATACTAAAATGTTTATTAAAAATAAAAGTCACCAAAAAAGTTTCTGGTTGATTAAAACTGAAAAACGTAAGATCTAATTATGGAAGAGCTTGCAGAAAATTGAAAAAGGCTTTATCACCTCTCGAGGGGGAATTTTAACATGCTTAGCATTGAAGTCATTTCAATAATTGCACTATAAAAAATTAGCATTACTAAAGATTTTTAAAGAGAGAAAATATTTCTATCAAGCATTACAAAGAATTAAGATCTATCATAAGTAGCTAATTGAAATTTGTAAAATAAATGTCAATATTCCAAAAGATAAATAGGTAAGAAACAGAATCATTCCCATTAGGGAAATACAATTAGCAGACAAACAGTGGGAAAATGTTAATGTTCATAAGAAATCAAAGAAATGTAAATGAAAGCAATGTGAAGATGAAAATTTACATATTCTAAAGGAATCAAAAAAATTGAATTCTAATGTCCTAAGACAGTGAAGCTTCCGAGAAATTGACTCATGCATTCACTTATAGCCATATCTCTCACGCCCTTTGGTTAAATTAAGAATTTATTATTAGGAATTGATTTATTTGTGCCTGCTTTCCCCTGGCTTCTGTGCACTGTGCCTGCTTTTCCTCAGTATCTCCCCATCCAGAGGACTGTGGGCTCTGACGGACCCCTCCTATCCAGGTTGAATCACCTCTTGGGGTTTCCATGCAACCATTGCTCAAAGGAATTTTGACTGGTTCAACTTTTCTGTAAAGCAATATGGAAACTTCTCAAAAAATCAAAGAATTGATTCCATGACACAGCAATTCCCTTCTGGGCACCTACCCCAGGGGCCCAAAATCTCTGTTCAGAGATATTTACGCTCCTATGTTCACTGCATCACTTTTCACAGTAGCCAAAATCTGGGAGCAACCCAACATCCAAGAACAGTCGACAGTTAACAGAAAATTGGTGCATATATGCAATGAATAGTAGTCAGCAATAAGAAAAGTTAAAATCACGCGATTTGTAGGTAAGTGATGAAAGCAGAGAGAGTAACATGCTGAGTAAAGTCAACCAGAAGGAGAGGGACAGACATAGAATGATCTCTCGTGTATAAGACATAAAATCCCACAGTAAGGCAAGAGCAAATGGTAAGAGCAACAGAAAATGAGATCTGGTTCAACTCTGGAGCTTACCAGAGCAATGGGGTGGGTGAGGTGGAGATGTTGAAGGAGGGGTGGTACCTTGCGACCATGATGGGGGGCACACAGACAAGCAGATCTGGTGCTAGCATGGTGTATGCATGAAACCTTACGAATGACAGGACTGTAAAATTACAAACGATGATGGCTGAAAGCTAAAGTGTATTTAAAAAGAAAATGACTTGTCAGGAACCGCAAAGGCCCCTCCCTGTGTCCCTGACTCTTCCTATCAGCACTGCCAGGCTTGGTACTTTACTTCTCCTTGTGCACACGCCATTGAAGACACCCCCCACCCCCATATCCACCAGTTCCGGCTCCTCCTGTGTCTGAATGGAAGAAGACCAGAGAAGATACTCTCCAGAGGACGAGAGCAAGGCTGAGAAGGCAGGTCTTGAGGGCAGAGCAAAGTCTCAGTTGAAGGAGGCAGTGAAGACCAGAGGACCAGCAAGGCCAGTCAGCGAGCTGCTTAAAAAGAACTTTATAATATTAATGACCCAATACAGTTACGTCTGCAATCCAAGGTCCAGCTTTATCCACTAGGTAGCACATGAGAGCTCCCTGGACTATGCCAGCTGCTGTGCCATCAACTTGTCTTTGACCCCACTTCCGAATTCTAGGAGAGGGACTACTTTGGGGAGGAGGGCGCTCAGGTCTTGTCTTCCCATCACTTACAGGGACATATCTGCCAGCTAGAGCCACCCTAAGTCCCTCTGCTGCTGACTGCAGACAGGGCCCCTGAACTATATAGTGCCTCTTTCTGTGGCATGGAAGCACCCCTAGACCCAAAGACCCACAAGACCTGCTGGCAACACAAACACATTCATCCAGTTGACAACAGCCTGGGGCAGCAGCTTCATTTGTGTGCTGTGATTTCTTCAGCATATTTGGAGTCTTTCCATTCTTCAATCTCAACATTCCAGGGGGCTAGAGGGATAGTACTTCAGGTAGAGTGCTCGCCTTGCACACGATTGGCCTGGGTCCAATCCCTGGCATCTCATATGGTTCTCTGAGCACTTCCAGGAGTAATTCCTGGATACAGAACTAGGAGTATACGTGAGCATGTCTTGGTGTGCCTCCAAACCAAAACAAACAAAAATCAAAAATTCCCCAGGTCATAGTTCCTTAGCCTTATTGTTGGAAACAACTCTTAGAAGGCATAAACCCACATCTTCTACCTTTCCCCCACCCTCAACCTTATTCACTCAGCATTTCTCTCTCTCTCTCTCTCTCTCTCTCTCTCTCTCTCTCTCTCTCTCTCTCTCTCTCTGCAGCACCAACATACCCAAGACTTGGTCTTGCTACAGGCTTCAACAATCCATTGTTTCCTTTTTTCCCTGAAATTTTATTATACCACCGTGAGATATACAATTACAAGGATGATCATAATTGGGTCTCTGTCATACAGTGTTCCAGCACTCATCCCTCCACCAGTGCCGCCTTCCCACCACCAATGTCCAAACACTCTCTCCTACCCAACCCCAGCTTTCCCCTAGAGCAGGTACCTTTACTTTTCTCTTTCTCCCTTTCTCTCTCTCTCTTCTCTTACACTTTGTAGCTTGCCCTACAGATATTAATGGTTTATGATGTCTCTATGTGTATATTCAATAGTGAGTTCTAGTGTGACATTATAATTCCCCATCAACCTCTCCAGTCTGTTGCAACTAGAATGATCATTGCAATATATAAATGTGAAAGATCCTGGGAAGAACCTGGTCCTAACTTCCATATTGTCTAAGTATGTTGCACACCAGTGTAGCTGTGGGTCTGGAGTAGCTCTTGTCCAGTGTTCCTGGCTGTGGTGGTTGGGAGCTTGCAGCCACACCCACCGACATGGAGGTGGAGGAATGAGAGGAGGAGCCTAAATCCCCACTCCAAGTCCGGCCAGTGTGGCCCCCGCACATGTGTGAGAACCTTAGGAGCTATGTTGGAATCAGCCAGGGGCTGAGCCATATACCGCCCTCCAAAACTCCATGGGCTGCTCCACATGGTGATGAGCGGCACAGCTGTCCCATTGTTTCTTGTCGAGATCATGCCAATGAAAAGGGACAAGGGAAGTAACTTTTTGATCAAGAGTTAAAAATCAGCAGTTTGATCTAGATGTAATAAAAAAAGGAGCATACCTGGAGGCAAAGGTGTCTTTGTAAATCCAATTGGTCTTCCAGATTCCAGATCCTAGTTATAGGCACTGGTCTTCCAGATCTGATAAGCTTGTTTCAAAGTCTTCAAGGACTCAATGGTTTGCTCCCACCAAGAAAGTCTCGGGGAGGTCTGACAAGTCAGGTGAAGGAGAAAGATAAAAATAAAAAAAGAAAGTGCCTCCTTGTAGTGATCATATATAATATTTCTTAGTGGGGTGGTGCTAAGAGGTAGCCACATCCAGCTTGCTTGGAGCTTACTTGAATCTGAGCTCACCCAAGCAAGTGCCTATTTTACTTGGAGTTGCATGTCATCATGTAAAGATGGATGATCACCTTTCCATCCATCTTTCATGGATTCCGTCTTTGATGAGACTTTGTGTGTGTGTGTGTATACACATGAGTGCAGATCTACACACAAAATCTGGATGCCAATGAACATGATAAGTTACAGATGCTGGGTGTCAAAAGGTAAAACCAACGTCTTCTAAGGCCTCACAAAGGGTTGGATGCAGGTCAGTCCAATATGGAGGGCCACAAGACAGAATGTGACTCTCTCTTATACTCTCAGTGAAGGGTTTTGATGGTAAAAATCATACCCACCCACTCGTGACATTTTACAATTATAAAAGCAACACCCACCACACCACCAAGTGGCCAAATGTGGCTAAAATCTAGGTGATTTTGAATCTGAGAAAATACCACACTCAAACCCTCTTTTCTCAAATAAACCACGTATATTCCATCCTGTCCCTCTAGTTCGTGGGAAATGCTGCTAAAGGCAGAACTCTGCTCTTTGTAGTGCTCCTGGCCTCTGATTCTTCTGTTTAAGTATTTTATTATACCACCGTGAGATATATAATTACAAAGATATACAATTAAAAAGTTCATATTTGGGTTTTGGTCATACAGTGTTCCAGCACCCATCCCTCCACCAGTGCCCATCTCCCACCACCAATGTCCCCAGTTCCCTCCCCCTCCCCAGCCTGCCTCCATGGCAGGTTCTTTATTTCTTTCCCTTTATCTCTCTTTCTCTTTTCCTTCCCTTCCAGACTATGGATTACAGAACATACATTAAAGGGTTGCCATGTGTATATTTTTGCCTGTATTTAATGCTCAGTTCTAGGTTGGCATTAGTACCCTCGACAATTGTTAGCACACTGTTCCATTTTCTGTCTTACCTAAACTCTGACTCCCACACGTTTGTGATAATTTCCACCTTTGACAAGACCTCTTGATACATGTTTTGCTTGACCTTGGATATTGGTATCATAATATGTACATATATATTTATGTCATGCAAATAAACGCAGTCATTCTGTATCTGTCTCTCTCCTGGCTAATTTCTCTCAACATAATCTTCTCCATGTCCATCCATTTATAGGCAAATTTTATAACTTCATTTTTCGTAACAGCTGCATAGTATTCCATTGTGTAGATGTACCAAAGCTTCTTTATCCAGTCATCGATTCTCAGGCACTCTGGTTGTTTCCAGATTCTGGCTATTGTGAATAATGCTGCTATGAACATAAAAGTAGGGATGGTGTTTCCGCTGCGTATTTTTGGTTTCCCAAAGTAGATTCCCAGGAGTGGTATGGCTGGGTCAAATGGGAGTTCAATTTCTAGTCTTTGGAGGAATGTCCATATTGTTTTCCAGAAAGGCTGTACCAGCCGGCATTCCCACCAACAATGGATGAGTGTTCCCTTTTCCCCACACCCACTTGTTGTTCTTGTTCTTTTGAATATGTGCGAGTCTCTGTGGTGTAAAGTGGTATCTCATTGTTGTTTTGATTTGCATCTCTCTGATGATTAGTGATGATGAGCATTTTTTCATATGTTTTTTGGCCATTCGAATTTCTTCCTTGCTGAAGTTTCTGTTCATTTCTTCTCCCCATTTTTTGATGGGCTTAGCTGTTTTCTTCTTGTAAAGTTCTACCAGTGCCTGATATATCCTGGATATTAACCCCTTATCAGATGGGTATTGGGTGAATATTCTTTCCCATTCTGTGGACTGCTTTTGTATCTTAGTCATTGTTTCTTTAGAGGTGCAGAAGCTTTTAGTTTCATGTAGTCCCATATGTTTATCTTTTCTTCTAGTTGCTTTGTTAGTGATGTTTCATCTTTGAAGATGCCTTTAGCTTCAATGTCATGGAGGGTTTTTCCTATATTTTCTTCAATGTACTTTATGGATTCAAGTCTGATATTGAGATCTTTAATCCACTTTGATCTGATTTTTGTGCATGGTGTTAGACACAGGTCCAAATTCATTTTTTTACATGTCGCTGCCCAGTTTTCCCAGCACCACTTATTGAAGAGGCTTTCCTTACTCCATTTTAGACTCGTTGCACCTTTATCAAAGATTAAATGATCATGTCTTTGAGGTTGGGTGTCAGGATACTCAATTCCATTCCATAGATCCACAGGTCTGTTTTTATTCCAATACCATGCTGTTTTAATTACTACTGCATTGTAGTACAGTTTGATGTTGGGTAAAGTGATGCCTCCCATCTTTCTTTTTCCCAAGGATTGCTTTAGCTATCCTTGGGGGTTTATTGTTCCATACAAATTTCAGGAGTGTTTGGTCAATTTCTTTGAAGAACGTCATGGGTATCCTTATAGGGACTGCATTGAATCTGTACAGAGCTCTAGGGAGTATTACCATTTTGACAATGTTGATTCTCCCCATCCATGAGCAGGGAATATGTTTCCATTTCCTTGTGTCCTCTTTTATCTCTTGGAGCAGTGTCTTGTAGTTTTCTTTGTACAGATCCTTTACACACTTGGGTAAGTTGATTCCTAGGTATTTGATTTTCTGTGGCACAATTGTGAATGGAATTGTTTCCTTAATATCCCTTTCTTCTCTTTCGTTATTTGTATATAGGAAAGCCACCGACTTTTGCGTGTTGATTTTGTATCCTGCCACTCTACTATATGTGTCTATTGTTTCTAGGAGTTTTTGGTAGAGAGTTTAGGGTTCTCTAGGTATAATATCATGTCATCTGCAAATAATGATAGCTTGACTTCTTCCTTGCCTATCTGGATGCCCTTGATGTCCTTTTCTTCTCTGATTGCTATGGCAAGTACTTCCAGTACTATATTGAATAAAAGAGGTGAGAGTGGGCAACCTTGTCTTGTCCCTGATCTCAGGGGGAAGGCTTTCAACTTTTCCCCCATTGAGAATGATGCTCGCTGTGGGCTTTTGGTAGATGGCTGTAACTATCTTGAGGAAAGTCCCTTCAATTCCCATTTTCTGGAGGGTTTTAATCATGAACGGGTGCTGGATCTTGTCAAATGCTTTCTCTGCGTCTATTGAAAGGATCATATGGTTTTTATTTTTTCTCTTATTGATATGATGTATTATGTTGATTGACTTGCGAATATTGAACCATCCTTGCATACCTGGGATGAATCCTACTTGGTCATGATGTATAATCTTCTTGATGAGTCTTTGGATTCTGTTTGCTAGTATTTTGTTGAAGATCTTAGCATCCGTGTTCATCAGGGATATTGGTCTGTATTTTTCTTTTCTTTGTGTTGTCTCTCCCTGCTTTGGGTATCAGGGTGATATGTGCCTCGTAGAAACTGTTTGGGAGTGTTTCTGTTTCTTCTATTTCCTGGAAGAGCTTGAACAGGACAGGTAGTAGGTCCTCCTTAAAGGTTTGGTAGAGTTCACTAGGGAATCCGTCTGGACCTGGGCTTTTGTGTTTGGGAAGACTTTTAATTACTGTTTCTATTTCCTCAATGGTGATAGGCTTATTCAGGTATTGGAGGTCTTCTTGTTTCAGCCGTGGGAGGTTATAGGACTTCAGGAATTTATCCATTTCTTCTAGATTCTCATGTTTCACGGCATACAGGCTCTCAAAGTAATCTCTGATGATCTTTTGGATTTCTGTGGTTTCTGTTGTGATGTCACCCTTTTTATTTCTGATTCTGTTTATTTGGGTTCTCTCTTTCCCTGTCCTTACAAGTCTTGCCAATGGTTTGTCAATCTTGTTTAACTTTTCAAAAAACCAGCTCTTGGTTTCATTAATCTTTTGGATTGTTTTTTTTGGTTTCCAACTCATTGATTTCCTCTCTAAGTTTTATTATTTCCTTTTTTTCTGCCTGGGTTGGGCTCCTTTTGTTGGTCTTTCTCTAATGTCTTCAGCTGTGTAGTCAGGTTATTTATGTGGGCCCTTTCTTGTTTCCTGATGAATGCTTGCAGAGCTATAAACTTCCCTCTTAACACGGCTTTTGCCGTGTCCCACAAGTTCTTATAATTGGTGTCTTCATTCTCATTTGTTTCCAGAAATCTTTGGATTTCCTGTTTGATTTCTTCTATGACCCATTTGTTGTTCAGGAGTGAGCTGTTCAGTTTCCAGGTGTTTGGTTTGACTCCCTGTTTCTGTGTACGGTTAACTTCCATTTGCAGTGCATCATGGTCTGAAAAGATAGCTGACACAATTTCTATCTTTTTTATTTTATTGAGGTATGCTTTGTGGCTCAGCATGTGGTCTATCTTGGAGAATGTTCCATGTGCACTAGAGAAAAATGTGTATTCAGCTTTTTTGGCATGAAAAGCCCTGTATATATCTACTAGCTCTCCTTCTTTGAGATTTTTTTCCCCTTGGAAAAGTAATGAACCTGGTTCCATTGTTAATATTAATCAGCCCTTTCTCATAACAAAGCCATGCTTTAAAACTTAAATTCAGGGCTACTGGTCCAAGACAGGGGATGAGAATTACTCAAAAAGGAAGCAAACAAAAGTCCAATTTTTATTAAAACAAATATGGCTCTGGTGGGGGAGAGAGAAAAATAACATTTAACTAGCACTTAATTTCAAAGTCAAGAACAGGTAGCAGAACCATGTATACTTAAAAAAAAAAACACCATAAATCATTCTTTTTTAAAAAATTTTTTATTATACCACCGTGAGACATACAATTACAAAGGTGTTCATAATTGGTTCTTGGTAATACAGTATTCCAGCACCCATCCCTCCACCAGTGCCCCATTTCTACCACCAATGTACCCCACCCCCTCCCACCCACCCCCAGGCTGCCTCAATAGCAGGTAGCCCTGTTTCCTCTCTTTCTCTCTCTATGTCTCTGCATCTCTCTCCCTCTTCTTTTACACATTGTGGCTAGCCCTGCAGATATTTAGAGTTTATCACTTAAGTCTCTTTGTGTATATTCAATGGTGAGTTTTAATCTGCCATTACCATTTCCCACACTTAGTAAAACACTGGTATCTATTTATATCCTATTAATGAATGCAGTCATTCTATATCTGTCCTTTTCCTTCTGACTAATTTCACTCAGCATGATAGTCTCCATGTCCATCCATTTGCAGGTAAATTTCATAATTTCATCTTTTCTGACAGCCGCATAGTATTCCATAGTGTAGATGAACCACAGTTTCTTTAGCCAGTCCTCTGTTCTCGGGCATTTAGGTTGTTTCCAGATTCTAGCTATAGTGAATAGCGCAGAGATGAATAAAGAAGTACAGATAGTGTTTCTGCTATGTGTTTTTCGGTCTCTAGGGTATATTCCCAGGAGTGCTATTGCTGGATCAAATTATTCCATACAAATTTCAGGAGTGTTTGTTCAATTTCTTTGAAGAACATCATGGGCATCTTTATAGGGACCGCATTGAATCTGTATAAAGCTCTAGGGTGTATTACCATTTTGATAACTCGGGGAACTTTTCAGCCAGGATGTTTTTAACTGTTTTAATTTCCTGTCCCTCTGGGACTCCCATGATTCTTATGTTGTTCTGCCTGGCTTCATCCCATTGTTCTCTGTTCCGTTGCTGATCCATTTTCTGGTATTTTTTCCATCTTATGTAGTTCTCTAAGTTCTTTCTGCAGCTCATCTTCAGTCTCACTGATTCTCTCTTCCACTGCTGTCATCCTACTGTTGAGAGCCCCTATTGTGCTTTTCATTTCATCTACTGAGTTTTTAAGCTATGATATTTCTATTTGCATGGTTCTCATTTCTGCTCTCATTTCCTCCCATAATTTATTGACTGCCCTTTCAACTGCTTCGTTTATGTTCTGTATTTTGTTGGACATGTGCTCCATTTTTTCGTTGAGCTCCTTAAACATCCACCAATTTCTTCTCTAAATTCCTTGTCAGAGAGATCATGCACATCTGCATTCTTTTTTGAGTCTTCAGGGTTGATTTCTTCATCTGTTCTTCGAGCTGGGGATCTGCGTTGTTTCCCCATGGTGTTGCGGTGTTCAGGGATAGATTCCTCTAGCGTACTGTTTCTTTTTTCTTGAGGCTATTACCTTCCCTTGGTGTTGAATTTTCTAGTTTTTGTATTATAAGCAGCCGCATGAGTGGCCGCCAGCCCGGCCAGCCGCCACTCCCCAGGCAGAATACCTGAGGCAGAGACTGGCCGGTGTGAGAGTTCCATTCTTCTATTCTTTCTACATAATAGACAGGAAAACAGACAAGAAAGGAGTCTCTAAGAGATAGAAATAGAAAAAAGCACCACGCCAAAGTGAAACATGACCTTGTATCAGCAGGTCTTGTCAAAGGTGGAAATTATCACAAACGTGTGGGAGTCAGAGGCTAGGTAAGACAGAAAATGGAACAGTGTGCTAACAATTGTCGAGGGTACTAATACCAACCTAGAACTGAGCATTAAATACAGGCAAAAAGATACACATGACAACCCTTTAATGTATGTTCTGTAATCCATAGTCTGGAAGGGAAGGAAAAGAGAAAGAGAGATAAAGGGAAAGAAATAAAGAACCTGCCATGGAGGCAGGCTGGGGGAGGGGGAGGGAACTGGGGACATTGGTGGTGGGAGATGGGCACTGGTGGAGGGATGGGTGCTGGAACACTGTATGACCAAAACCCAAATATGAACTTTTTAATTGTATATCTTTGTAATTGTATATCTCACAGTGGTATAATAAAATACTTAAAAAAATAAAATAAAAAAAAAAAAGATATATAAATTGATCACTGAACTCAATTTTTATAATATCTTCTCTATTGATATTAAAAATATAACCAACTATAGTTCACCTTGGAATGCTTTTCCCATTATAATTTTTACAATATTTCTTATTGAATGAGAACAGGTTAATTTTCTATTCTGAATTTTTGTGGAAAACTTTTCTTAAAATTTGATTTTACTTTCGGCTTTTTTAGTCACACCCAGAAGTGTTCAGGGATTATGCCTGGATCTTCACTCAGGAATTACTCCGGTCATGCTTAGGGGACCATATGGGATTTAGGAGATTGAACCCAGGTTGGCCATAAGCAAGGCAAATGCTCTATCCACTGTATTATTGCTCTGGCCCCCAAAATTTTATAGTTTACAAAATTTTTCTTATTAAAATTTTATCTCACTCACAGTTATTCTTTTCAATTTGGGGATATAACTAATAGACTGTATTTTTAAATTCCTTAGGAAAAAAAATAATAGCTCAGAACACTTTGAAAATAAACTTGGATTAGGAATCAAAAAAAAAAGAGAAAAAAAAAAAGCACCATGAAGGACTGAAGAAAAATCAAACTAATTATAATGGACATGTGTTGTGCTAAGTACAATGAGTATAGTATATGATATTTTTTCTCATTTGGTCTTGTCCCAAGTTCTATCAAGCAAATTTCACTTTCCTGTTTTAGAGTGAGGGGAAACTGAGGCACATAGCTTTTAAATAATGTGTTCAAGAATGATGCTAAAAAGGAAGAGGCGAGCATGGGTGTGGAGAGGAAAAGATCAAGTTGTTTGTTAAGGAAAAGCCTCCTCTAGAGGCAAAGCCAGGAGAGGCATCTTTCCCCCACAGGCGCCTTATCCTGTTATCTGTAGAATTCTGCAGCTGAAAGAGTCCTTATCTTTTCTTAACAATAACACTTACAGGGGAAATTGTGTGCGTTGGTGGAAAACCAATGCTTTGTCTATAGGCTTCCAGAAGGATCTAATTCTAGCATTCATTACCCTAGAGGCATTTTACAACTCTGTAGGATGTAGATAACTAATAGTAATACAAAATGCAAATTCCACCAGTCCTGTTGGGTGATGCTTCTGCTGACATGTGAGGGAAGAGTCTGCTTCTATTTGCATACTTAGTCAATAATCCAGTATCAGGGAGATACAGAAGGAGGAGGCTCAGGACAGATGAGAGTGGTGGAGCACATACCTTGCTAGATGTCTGGAGCACTGAGAGGTGAGCCCTGGTGAACCTTCACTCTCATGCTACCAGACCTCAAGTCTACCACATCCCTGGTCTCGGCAGCCTGAGAACCTGAAGTGGGTAACCCTCCACAGCAGAAAGTGGCTCCTATTGTTTAAAATGTTTTTATTTTTTCTGCTAGCAGAACTTTCTCAGAGCATCTCGTTGATGCTCTATGATTAGTCCAGGCCTGATATAGCTCAAATGGTTTCCAAAGTAACTGAAATTATGATCAGAAATGGTGTGAAAAACTGGCTGAAGAGATAGTACAGGGATTAAGACGTAGACCCTGCATATGGCCAATCTTGTTCAGTCCTCACCCTGAACACTACTGAATGAGGCCCCCAAAACAAAAAATGTTCATTCATTAACAAATTAGGTCTTCATAGTATGGTCTTATCTATGGTCTTATGGTCTTTGTTAATAGGGAGTAATAAACCTGTACATAAATTATATACTGCTACCTACTATAATATTTCTGCTATATCTTCCTCTATTTCTCATACATTATTTCATGTTTCCACCAATAAACAGAAAGGGCTTAATAATACTTGTTTTTAAATATGGACATTTCTTATAAAAACTAAGACTTGAATATCCATGTGACCCATAAATTCCACTTATTGGAATTTACCCCAAAGACCCAAAAACACAATTTCAAAAAGACTTTTGTGTTCCTCTTCCATTGATGGACTATTCACAATAGCCAAGACCTGGAAATAACCTGAGTGTCCAAGAATAAATGAATGGATAAAGAAATTGTGGTTTTTATGCACAATGAATACTATTTGGCTCTAAGAAAGAGCAAAATGATCACTTGCCACAAATGGCATGATAGAACTGGAGAGCCTCTTGCTAAGTGGGATCAGACATAGGGAGACAGACACAGAATTGAAGTAAGGAGGCAGAGAGATGATGGGGGGGGGGAGTGTCCTCCCAGCAATGAGTTCTCAGAAAGTAATAAAACAAATATGGGATTTGAAAAAGGGACTGTCATTAGCCCTAAAGTAGCCAAAAATTCCAGATGTCAGAAACACTTGGTGGACACAGGAACTATGATCTGATGAGACTCTTAACTGTTGCCAGCACCAACCCAGAAAAGGCTGCACCCACCTCTGGAGAGAAGCTTCAGCAGGAACAAAGGGTTGTGATAAGGACAGGAAGGTGGACACCAGAGTCCAAGCTCTTCCTGTTGACAGCGCCATAGCGAGGGACTCTCATCTCCATAGAAAACCCCACAGGGGATAGGAGGGGCGGGGTGGGGAGTGGTATCTCCTGAGATGCTCACCTTTGGCTCACCCCTCCAGAGGAGCCCTTTGTTTTTCTTGAATGCATCCTCTCTCTCTCTCTCTCTCTCTCTCTCTCTCTCTCTCTCTCTCTCTCTCTCTCTCTCTCTCTCTCTCTCTCTCTCTCTCTCTCTCTCTCTCTCTCTCTCCCCTCCCTCCTTCTTCATAACTAAAACTGTTTCCTCCTGGAATTCTTTTCTGCAAGGTAAAGCAACAGACCTAGCTAGCCTGGGTAAGATTTTTCAATGGACTTTCCTACAAAGAGCAATTTCTCCTTCCAGCCTGAGTTCCACAGTTCGCAAAGAAACTGGGTGACAGGGATCATTTCCCACAACAGGAAAGAACGAGTGGAGCCCAGTTGTAGTTTGACAACAGCCTTGCATGACTGGTGAGGTGGGATATTTGCACCGTGCAGGGGCTCTTTGCCAACTTACTTCAGTCCTAGATTTTCCCAAGCACACTTCCCTGGGGGGCTGAGGTGGGTGGAAACGGAAGTGGTGACCTCCCTTCTGGAGGCTACCATCTCTTTCCTCCCCAGCTCACAGACGTGACCAACAACAGAGTGATCTCCCTCATATGTGGGCTATAAAGAAGGATAGCAGGGGAAAAACTATGGTCAAAGACAACAGAACCTAGGAACTGGTCTATGTAACTGGGCTTAAGAAGGGCAAAGGAAGGGAGGAGATCCTGAGACAGTGGTGGAAGGAAGCAGACATTGGTGGAGGGTGTGATATTGGACATGAAATTTTCTCATTAACAGTATTGCAAATTACAGTGTTTCACACAAATAAAATAACAAAAAATCATTTTTTGAAATATTATAATAATACACCACCTATGTCTTTAATAGTGTAAGAGCATAGCAGGATACTATGGGTTTACTTAACCTCCAATACTATCAGTCTCTCAGCTAGGGGCGAGATGGCTCTGTGGCTGTCACGCCTGGCAAGCCTTGTATGCATGATGTCCAAACTCTTAACCCTGTTGGTGCCCATATGTTCCAAGCTCAATCCTGGCATCTCTGTTATCTGCCATCCTAGTGCCAAAGGCATTTCTGGCAACACCACCAGGTGTGTGCAAGGGCTGAAACTAAAGGGAATATTCATGCAGGCTCATGTGCAAGCCCTGAAATAAAAGACTGTGGCCCCAGCAGGCAGCACAGTCAAACCCATGTGACCTAATCATCACTCAACTTCCGCATAGGGAAGGAAGGGAAGGAGAAGGGAGGGATGGGGGAACCAAGATGAGGGGAGAGAGAAGGACAGGGGAGGGGTGGGTGGAGCTGGAAGGGGAGGAGAGGGCAGAGCAGGGCAAGGCAGGGCAGGGCAGGGCAGGGCAGAAGAGCGAATCTGATCCCACCAGTTCCTACTACACTTGGAAACTTTCTGATGTGTGGGCTTTGGCAAACGTAACTCGAATTTTATTCTCCTCTTACTAGAGTCCATATTTTGGGAACTCAGCAACTTCTCTGATCCTCAGTTTTCCTCTCCATCCAATGGGAATACTTGCACCTGTGCGGACAAGACTTGTTCTGGAAATCACAAGGAGTTTTGGGCTTCATTGGGGCTGTGACCCCTGACCACTGCACCTGCCCAGGAATCTGTTACTAACCAACCATGTCAGCAGAACAATGAGTCACTTGAAAACAATCCCTGGGACTGTTCCTCGTTTCTCACTATACGGAAGACTTCCCTTGCGAGCCCCCAGAAACCTTTGTGAGTTGAGTATGTGTTAGCGTGTGCAGACCTGCTGCTACAGAAAGCCTCAGTGCACTTCCACTGCAGCAGAGCCCAGTCTTGCTGCTACTGGGGAAAGGGAAAGCTGGCCGCTGGCTGCCCATGTCTAGAGTCCGGGCACTCAGAGAGCTGACAACATGCTTTACGTCACTGTGCCCATGGTTTCCTGCTGTCAGCAAATTTGGTCCATGGTATGATTGGTCTCTCATCCATCACCGCTGACCAAGTCCAAGCAATGCCCAGCACAGGTAGAGGGTTGTAAACAGGAAATTCAGCCCCACACCACTCTCATCCCTAAAAGGACGAAACCCTGAGAAAGCTCTATGGTACTATTTCTCTAACTATTCCAAACCACCTTAAATCCTTATTTCCTGTTGCTGCCAAACAACAGAGATGCAAACAGAGAAAAATCATTATCAGGTCTTCTGCAATTCCTAAAACCATAAGGTGCATTATTGGTTCTAGAGCACCTAGACAAAATAAAAAAGATTTGTCCTGGTTTGCAGCTACTTTGTTATGTATTTATTTACTGTTCCACAAACCAAAGCTGAAGTTTTCATTAGAGCAAGAACCATTTATTTTCAGAGTCTATAAAGATTCTCAACCCTTTTCTCCAGAGCTACCTGACTTCACCTTATTCTGGGAATAAGAGAGTATTAGTATTTACATCACCAAAAGGCTGATTCTGATCTACATGGGGTAAATACATTATCTTGGACAAGGAACCTCCGTGTCTCCACTTTCTATCTATAAAATGGGGACACTAATTACTATCTCATTTATTGTAAAAATCAAATAAATTTGGGGGTTGCCAAGAGTTGTTAACAGTGCCTTCCATGTGATAATGTTTGATCTTCACAATTCAAGTTAACAAACAAGAAGACTGAGATGAAAAAAGAATGTATAATTTGCCCAAGGTCCCACTAGATCACTTGATCACTTGACTTCCTGTAGATCATCAATTTTCTCGAGCGGGCATCAGTAGCAAATCAATCACTGTATCACTGTATCACTGTCTTCCCGTTCATCATTGACTTGCTCGAGCGGGCACCAGTAACATCTCCATATGACCTGTCTCATGCAAGTAGAGCCCAAGGGCATCTGCTTGCTCCAGGAACATAAAGAGCCTCAAACCATTCCATCAGGTCATGGGAATGAGGTCTATAATTGTTACTGGTATCTGGCATATCAAATACGACACGGGTAGCTTGCCAGGCTTGCCATGCGGTGGCATACTCTTGTAGTCATCTCTAAATCCAGCATTTATTGATAAACTGCGCTGGCCGTGCAAGCCAGGCTGTGATAGGCTCGTCCTTTGGGTGGAGTTCTGACGAGAGGGAAGTCCGGATGTGGCTCACCTGTAAATCTAGGATAATATACCAACTAATTGGCAAATTTAATTCCAAAGGCTACCTTAGTTTCTCCTTGAAATTCTTCCATTTAGGACGTAACAAGTCCATAGGTCCCAAGTTTGGGATAATAGTATCTTTTGGAGGCCATTATTATGCCTCCCACAGGCCCCAAATGAAAAGGCTGAGAATCCTTTTTGGGGCCAGTTAAGGCCTAGCTGAGACTACTAAGCAGCTGGCATTCTTTCCTACATACTGATGAGCAATTACTAGGAACTCACTTCCAGAAAAGGATGGAAATGCAAGATAGCCCAAGGGCATCTGCATACTCCAGGAACATAAAGAACCTCAAACCATTCCATCAAGTCATGAGAATGAGGTCTATAATTGTTACTGGTATTTGGCATGTCAAATATGACACGGGTAGCTTGCCAGGCTCTGCCGTGTGAGTGTGATACTCTTATAGTCACCTCAAAACAAGGTCCCACAATTAGTCACAAAGCTGATGCAAAGCTTGATTGATAGAGGTGATTAAAACTTGCATGCTGTAAGAGGTGATTAATATTTGCATGGTGCACTCCATTATTTTATGTTATCTAAACACTACCTGCAATCTTGTTTCACCTTTCATTTGTTTGCTGGTTTGAAAAAAAAATAGATAAGGAAAAGGTTAAACTCCAACTCCTTTTCAAATAGCACAGATACAAAGCCAACTCCATGAGGTGTTCTGACTTGTTTTCATCATATTCCTGCAGGGTACAAGAAAGTCCACACAGAGCGACGGGTGACCCAATAAAAGTCTGGTCCTTTCTCGCAGGGCAGCTGACTCCAAGCAGTTGTGAGAAAGGGTGCTCATTTTCCAATGACATGAGCCTGGAAATGTCACCACTTGTAGTGCATGAGCATTGAAACAAGCATTAATGTGTGGACGAAGGGTTTATTGTAGGAAAAACCTGGCCCTAAATTCAGATGACTTTGATTTCCCCCTTTCTCTGCCTTTCACCAGGGAGCTGTGGATTGGCCCCAGTGCCTCATCTCTTACAGTGCAGCCGTAACCATAAGAACCATACAAAAGTGATTGTCTCAGTGCTCGGAAACTCCAGTAAGAAGCTGCCAGCCTATTATCCTCAGGTTCTGAAGAGTGAAAACTGAAAAATCAGATTCTGAATACAAAAACCTCATTCCAGGAAGCCTCACCTTAACCTGCAGACTTTTGTCTGGGCCTGACTTGCTCTATCTCTGTCAAATTTATCCCTGTATTTCTGTTCTACTGATCTCTACTGCACTCAAAGAAAAGGTAACACTCAGCTCCTCGAAAACTAGACTCTTGAAATCTCTTTGTCTTCTAAACCATCTTTAAATGAAAGGGAAACATTGTCTCGGCATCTTTTGAGAGCCTTGTAAGACCAGAAATATTTAGAACCAGAACTGTAACAAGAAAAAAAAAAACTGACTCCTGTCTCTCACCAGCAGGGGTCTAAGAACCCTTCAGGGGCTCCAGCCTTCTGGGACATCAGCCTGTTCCCTACTCAGTCCAGAGAAGGACCCTCGGTGGACTGCAGGGCTTTCTAGGATGTGAATAACTGAAGATCCTGCTAAATTGTTCAATGGAGATTTCAAGGTTTTGAAGTCAATCAGATTACTGTGAGATTGGGCCTGGCCACTGTCCTAGCCCATGCAGATTCTTAATGGGGCATCCTTTACAGTTTAAAAAAATTGAGGTGCTCCCCCATTTCTTTATAGATTATAGACACTATAGCTGTGAGTAGTGATCTTATAAATAACAATGAAAATCTTGTGTATACACAAACAAAACGTTCTAAGACAATGTCTCAGTCTGTTGGCTGTTGTAACAGGATGTCATAGACTAAGCAGCTTATACAAAAACATTCATTTTCCCCCTGTCCTAGAGTCTGGAAAGTTCAAGATGGAAGTCCAATGTTTGGCATCTGATGAAAATGTCACTGGTGGCGTGCTCTCACCGCAGCCTCCCAGAAAGAGTGCAGAAAGGGATTTGTGCAGGGTCTTTTCTAAAAGGACTCAAATCTAGTTCATGACTGTGGTTCTTTCCTGGTCTTATCGCCTCCCCTAAGTTCCCTAGAGTACCACCACCTTGGGGACATACATTCAACCATCTATCAACTGGCATGAGAAAATGTCTGAGTGCTGATATTTTCTTCATTTTCCGTAAGATATCCCTCAAGAACCACCCAGGCAGTGATTCACAAACTCACTGCAACAGCAGAGTTTGTTCTTGAACAAACTGAAGAAATTGTTTGCAATGAAGGTTCACTGGGCCCAAACCTAAGTAACTGGATCCAGTTGTTCCTGAAGCAGGAATTTTCCAGAGTTCTTAGGCAAATGCAAATTCCAACATGCACTTGGATTTTTTCTTTTCTCTTTTTTTCCTTTTCTTTTTTCTTTTCTCTTCTGTTCCCTTCTTTTCTTTGATCCCCAGAACACCATAGGATCCTCTGAGACTATCAGGAGTGAACCCTGAACACTCAGCTAGGAGAAAGCCTCAACCTTTTGTAAAAATTTTTAAATGAGGCCAATTTACAAAGTTCTTTGCAGCTGAGTTTCAGGTAAGCCTCATCATCAGTGTCAACTTCCCTCTACCAATACCCCCCAAGTTTTCCTTCCCTAACCAGCCTGCCTAGACACACTTACCCAGGCCACAACTACTGTTTTCCTTCTTCCTATGTATTTTTTTTGCTGAACTTTTATTACTGTGGTCCTACTGCTATCATCCTCCTGAACATGATCTTGAACCCCTACATGAAATGAAAACAATAAAGAACAGAGGGTTGGGGAGATGGTTGGGAGATGTCTCAAAGGATTGGAGCACGTGTTTAGTCCGTGGGAGTCCTTGACTCAATTCCTGGCACTGCATGGTGCCCCCAACTCTGCTGTTGTGATCCAAAATAATTAAATAATTAAATAAATACATTTTTTAAAAAAATAGCTTCCACATACTCTTTTCCACTTGGCAGAAATGCTATGGGCTTTTTCTCTTTATATTACCTCTTTTACTCTGATCAGGTAGGGATCATTAGTCCCATTATATCATGGAGAGCTAAAGCTCAGAGCACTAATGTCTCACCCAACTCAGGGGTGAATGATCACTGTATCACTGTCTTCCCGTTCATCATCGATTGGCTCAAGCAGGCACCAGTAACATCTCCATATGTCCTGTCTCATGCTAGTAGAGCCCAGGGCACCTGCTTGCTCCAGGAACATAAAGAGCCTCAAACTATTCCATCAGGTCATGGGAATGAGGTCTAAAATTGTTACTGGTATTTCGCATATCAAATACGACACGGGTAGCTTGCCAGGCTCTGCCATGCAGGTAGCATACTCTTGTAGTCATCTCTAAATCCAGCATTTATTGATGAAACACGCGGCCGCTTGCAACTGGAGAGCCGGGCTGTGATAGGCTGGCCTGCTGGGTGGAGTTCTGACAAGAAGGAAGTCCGGATGTGGAAAATGGAGGCCCTCATGGAGTGGGGGGTCGTCTGGCTTGCTGCAAGGCTCTGCTGGGGTGGCGGTTCAGGGCTAGAACCCACCATCCCTCCTGGGTGTCTCGTGAGCAGCTGGGCATAGGGAGAGCCAGTAGCAGCTCTGCCCCATGTCTGTGAGTCTCTAGATCAGCATACCTGGGCGGATTTAAAAAAAGACTGCTGCAGGGTGGATCTCGATGAGCCGGGCTGTGAAAGGCTGGTCTGCTGGGTGGAGTTCTGACGAGAGGGAAGTCGGATGTGGAAAATGGAGGCCCTCATGGAGTGGAGGTTCGTCTGGTTTGTTGTGAGGCTCTGCTGGGGTGGCGGGCCAGGGCTAGAACCTGCCATCCCTCCTGGGTGCCTCTTGAGCGGCTGGGCACAGGGAGAGCCAGTAGCAGCTCTGCCCCATGTCTGTGAGGGGTGAATGATAAAGAAGTTGAATCTCAATCTGTCTGATGCTGAGGCCTGAGCTTTCAACCACTAAGCTTGCTGCCATCAAAATAAGTCACTAGGGGCTGAAGCGATAGCACAGTGGGTAGGGCATTTGATTTGCAAGCGGTCGGACTGGCTTTGATTCCCCATATCCTGTATGGTCCCCCAAGCATCGCCAGAAGCAATTCCTGAGTGCAGAGCCAGAAGTAACCCCTGAGCATCGCTAGGTGTGACCTCCCCACAAAAAAAGGTCACTATAATTTTTCAATCTCGATCACATAAGGCCCTTGGGTGGGCACTTGAAATGCAAACATCTTATTCAGGTTGTGGCTGTGTGTACAGAGGTGTGAAGGGCAGTACATGGATTCTAAAACACAGGGAAGGTCTTTCTTGACTGGAGCTCATTTGAATGGCTAACTTTAAATTTCTATTTTCAGGTCTTCCCGGATCCCTTTTTTCCCACTCCTTACCCCCAGTTACACTGTAGTGTTGGATGAGACAATACTCCAGAACTGGTGTTAAGGCTGAACCTCTGGTCATCATCTATCAGGTCACATCAGGCAAGATATCATCTCTTTCACCCTCTGGCCCATGGACAACACCTGTCTCCGCACTCCCCACGTCTGAGAGGCTCATTTCCTAATCATTAGAAGGTAGGAAAGCTTTTCTTTGATGGTTAGCATTCATTTGCCCTAAGAGTCTATAGTTTTAGAATAAAGAGACTTCTTTCAGCTTTACCCTTCTTGAGGATGGGGGAAAAGGAGGAAATGCTGGAAGAAAAATAATGTTTTGTTTAGTTTTGTTTGGGGGCCACACCTGACAGTATTCAGGGCTTACTCCTGACTCTGTACTCAGGGATCACTCCTGGTGACCTTGGAGAATTATATGGGATTCCGTGAATTGAGCGCAGGTTGCTGCACACAAGGCTTTACCCACTGTACTATAGCCACTGTACTCTGACCTCCACCCCAAAAATAATATTAAGTGTCTGTCTCCAGGTATCTCTGGCTCATGTTATCCCACTTGAACATGAGGAGGCGGGTCCTAATTAAGGTTAAATAACATTGTGTAGTTAGTAAAAAGTGGGCACAGGATCCCCCAAACTACAAATTTCACATTCTCACCTCTGTCCACCCAGAAATCAGCGAGCTGGGAGGAACACATGGGCGTGTGTCTTGAAACCTCCACAAGCAGGTCTTGGGTAGGTAGGAGAACTGGACACAGGCAAGCAGGCGTCTCTGTCCTGGGCCCTGCCCGGTATTTCTTCCTCATGGATAGAGATATGAGTGGAGACTCAGGGTTTGTGGTATGGGAAGAAGGACTAACAAGGACCCGTGTTGTTGACCATGAGGTTTCTGCAATAAACATTTTCACTGCAAATATTTTCATCTCTTAATTGTAATGTAATTTTGCTGTACAATAAACACACACACAAACTAAAAAGAACATAATTAAACACTTTCTTTTTGTTGCAAAAATGTCCTCCATCACTTAAAGAGGTATCAGTTTAGGGCCCAGAGGAGGTTAGGTGCTTGCCTTAAACAAGGTCCACCCTGGTTGAATCCCCAGCACCACAAATGGTCCCCTGAACCAGGACAGGAGTAAGCTCTGAATGCAGCAGGGTATGGCCCCAAAACAAAAGCACAGAGAGAGGGAGAGAGAGAGAGAGAGAGAGAGAGAGAGAGAGATCAGTTTCAAATATTGCAATACATATTTATAACTGAGCTCTGTTCTACATGCTACATTTTGGAAGGTTTCTACGCTGACACTTGAGGGACACTCCATTTCTTGTCATCACATGTCTTGTAATTGGACTTTTGTAAGTTCTACATATCTGCATTAAATGTCACATCACACACACCTAGCCCTTATATCTCATCAAATCATCCAAGCTGTGCAAAATTCAAAAATTCTGTCAACATTACTTTCTCCACCATCAGACGGCAAAACATAGTCATTATTTCAGGCAACTGATGCTCATCAAATCATGTAGTCATTTTATGGGGAAGGGGAATTGACAGGGTCATGACTGTTCTATTGCCTCTGATGTCTAATATTAGTCACTTATTTATTTATTTGTTTTTTACCAAAGATCACGTGGCTGCCCACCTACAAGATGGTCAGACTTCTTCATCAAGACCCTGAATGGATGATTTGAGGCTCTTTGTATTCCTGAAGCAACCAGATACCATTGGGCTACACTGGCACGTGTAGGGTCAAATGGAAATGTTACTAGTACCCACTCGAGCAAATCGATGAATAACGGGATGTCAAGTGATCGAGTGATCAAGTGAACCAAAGATAAAGATAATTCAATATCAAGTTGCTGTGCATTGTCGGTGACATATGAGTAATGGGAAGAAGGGAGTAGAAACCTCAGAGTGGGCACCACTACCATCCTCTTCACCCTCCTCCAATACCCAGAAAAGTGTCTAGGACGGTCAGGACTGAGAAAGTTCTCCACAAGCACCAAATAGCACAAGTTTTTATGTCCCACTAATTCTATTTAGCAATTACCAGATTGCTAAAGTTCCACCACTTGATCTACACAGCATGGAAATTAATCCCTATCACTCGCTTTCCAGGGGGTCCCATGAATGTAGGTTGATGGGAGAAAGCTATCTTTGCAAGAAAAAGAAAATCAGTCCTAATCCGACCCAGAGTCTTTACAGGCTTGATGTTTTACCTCTCAATAATTTCAAGGGGAGAGAAACAGGGAAGTAAAACCATTTTATTTAGAAATTATCAAGGGGGAAAGAGAAAGTAATATGTTCAAGGGAGAATGCAGGCTCCTCCAGAGGCGAGAGGACTGAGGCCACCCCATAAAGTAAAAAGAAAGGAACTAGGCATCTCACATTGAGATTCTGGTGACCCCCAGAATGAGGAAACAAAGCCACTACTTGCCTGTGAAGATTTTATTTTATAGATTTTCTTCCAAGCTCCCCCACTTGGGGCTTTCTATGTAGATAAGAGTCTGTTGGTAAGGCACTATCTAGGGAAAGAGTTGGGAAACTTTAATGTTCCACCTTCATGTTCTTGCATCTGTCTTTTGTTCCTGCAGGAGCTTCTTTCCAAAGGGTGTCCAGGTATCTCTGTGAGTTATAGTCTGACTGAGCTCGGGTCTATGTCCACAAACCATATGGCAAGTCTTTATAATTGCTTAAGTTACTTTAGGGCTAGTGATAGAGTAATTTCTTTAAACCACTTCTTGATTTTATTATTTATTGAAAACTTATTCTCACCCAGCCCACTCCCATTTGACAGGCTGTTTCATATTTAAATTAGTTGAAGAATTGATCATTAATTCTCTCACAGACTATAGAAAGTTACTACTTGCCTCTTTAACATTTTCCATTGCTTGGGAATCTTTTTCTTTATTTATTTTCGGCTTGGCGGAAGGAATGTCTTTGCTCACAAAAGCTTCATACACTAACACATTCTTACTCTGTAGTGTAGTATTCAGTTGGGTTTTAGACTCTACTTCACACATGCAATAAAGCTTATTACCACATTGTTATAAAATAACTATGGGACCGCTGGCCCGGGGAGGTAGCACAAAGTGCTAAAAATCACATCTTGCATGTCAAGACCCTGAATTCAGGGCCCAGCACTGCGTAGTCTTTAAGTACCACCTGGTAAAATATTGGTGGCCTCTCCGTCCATTGGACCTGAGCACCATTATATCATCTGATCAGAGCATTGAATTATCAGGCCTCATTGTCCCAATATTGCTGGGAGTGTCCCCAGGCCTCCTAAGCATTGCTAGGAAACTCCCCATAAAAAAATTGGGGTATGGGAGCTGAGATTGTTTAAGCTACAGCACACATGCCTGGCATGCGTAGGTCCCTGAGTCCAGTCTATGGCATGTGCTTCTCTTTTTTTTTTAATTTTTATTATACCACCGTGAGATACACAATTACAAAGATGTTCATAATTGAGTCTCCTTCATACAGTGTTCCAGCACCCATCCCTCCACTAGTGCCCCATTCCATCACCAATGTCCCCACACTCCCTCTCCCCACCCCAGCCTGTCTCTATAGCAGGCACCTCTTCTCTCTCTCTCTCTCTCTCTCTCTCTCTCTCTCTGTATTTTTTCTTTCTCTTCTCTTACACATTGTGGCTTGCCCTACAGATATTTACTGTTTGTCATGTAAGTCTCTATGTGTACATTCAAAGGTGAGTTCTAGTCTGGTATTACTGCTCCCCATTCACCATCATTCACCATCAGCCACCCCAGTTTGTTACAACTACAATAATCATTACAGTGTATAAATGTGCAAGATCCTGGGAAGAACCTGGTCCTAAACTTCATTATTATCTAAGCCTGTCACCGGGTCGCATGCCAGCACAGCTGTGGGTCTGGTCTGTCTCTTGTCCAGCTGTGGCTGTGGTAGCTGGGACATGAAGGTGGAAGGGATGGGGGGGAGAGAAGACGAAGACAACGAAGACGAAGAAGATGAAGAAGACAAAGAAGATGAAAACAACGAAGATGAAGAAGATGAAGAAGACAAAGAAGACGAAGATGAAGATGAAGAAGGAGGAGGAGGAAGAGAGGAGGAGAGGAGGAGGAGGAGGAAAAGGAGAAGGAGAAGAAGGAGAAGAAGAAGAAGGAGGAGGAGGAGGAGGAGGAGGAGGAGGAGGAGGAGGAGGAGGAGGAGAAGAAGAAGAAGAAGAAGAAGAAGAAGAAGAAGAAGAAGAAGATGAAGAAGAAGAAGAAGAAGAAGAAGAAGAAGAAGAAGAAGAAGAAGAAGAAGAAGAAGAAGAAGAAGAAGAAGGAAGAAGGAAGAAGAAAGAGAAGGAGAAGAATTGAACACATAATAAAACTGAATAAAACTATAAACTCAAGGAAAATTTCAAGATACCCACTCTGTGGCATTTCTCTAGCCTGAGCTGGCTGGATGAATTTAACTCGCAGTCTTCCACACTGATGGAGCATTAGTAAACTCAGAGGAGCAACTGTGTTGTCTTCAGATCAGCTCTCACCAGGGACTACAGCAAAGGCTCCATCGGTTTCTTCCTCTAACCACTGAGGTTAGAGGTTTCCTGCCCTCTTGGCTGCAAAAACCTCACCCCACCCCACTTTGACCACAGGCACAAGCAACTCTGCTGAACTCAACAGAAAATCTACCCTCCCAATCTGCAAGTGGAGCTTTATTCTTTCTATGTGGGCTTCAGGAATCATTGAAAACCCCCTCCCGTGAAACTACACCCCCTTTGCAGGGCAGTCAGAAGAAGCTTAGGCAATCATGGGACAGTCACCTACCCTGACCTTTGCCAGCATTTCCAAACACAACAAACACGCTTCAAATTGAGTTACTTGGAACTGTGACTTTTGTAACAAGGTAAGACCGTATGATGATATATTTTATTTTTATAATTAGGCAAGATTTTAAAAAAACTATTTAGGAGTTGGGGGTAGCAAGGAACATGTCTGAACACTAAATGTTTGGAAGTTAATCATTAATCGGTGCTCTTCCCTAACAGAGTATCAATAGACAATCTGATTTTCTCACTTCAGAAATCAGCAAGAAGACCTCAGAGCCTGGGCAAGCAAGAGAAATGGGAAGGCCTCAGCGCATCTCTGTTTTCTTCGTTTTGTGCCTCTGGATCCAATCAAGTGCCTATGGACAAAGTCCAAGACCAGGTAAGTGTCTGCCTTCATTAAAGGTGACTAATGATTGTCTTTCTTAAATGTGGGTCACAAAGAATCCAGTTGTTCCTGAATCTGGGACAGAATTAGCCTCCCAGCCAACTGGGTGATTCTGCCGCAGCGTCAGGGGACCTGAGTATTGAGCGGTCTGTGAGCCAGATTGAAATGTAAGGAGCCACTCCGATATAGAAGTCTTGCAGACTCCGATATAGAAAGCTCTTGCAGCAGGCACTAAGTGAGTGACTCACAGATATGATTCCCAGTCGTGCTAAGACTTCTTCAGTGGAGGAGTCACTGAAATGCTTTCACTCTTCTTAAGTTCATTTAGCCTCTGATCCGCTATAGGGGAATCGCACTCAATGAAATGCTTTGTCTTGCTGAACTTCTCGCGTTGCCAGGCTATCTCAGAGGAGAGAGGAATTTGGAGTCTTGTTTTCAGTCAGGCTTAAAGGAGAGATCATCGCACAGATTTGAAGTTTTTCTTTTTTCCTGCCAATTTTACTCTGAGACTAAGGAATTTGGCAACCCGTTTGTTTTATAAATTCCTAAACTAGGTGGATAGTCAAATCCATCTAACTCAGATGTTCCATCTAGTAAGTGCATTCCAGGTTCCTAGCTAAACGCTGCGTCAAATCAATAATGACGGACATGAAGTGATCCAAACAGTTTGACCAGTTTGAACAGTTAGGACTTTGTTTTTGTGCTGGCTACCAGTCAGGCCCTAGTAAGTCTAAGGTAGAGGCTCAAATCGTCTTTTCTCTAAGACTGGGGCTTAGTGGGAGTGCTAAGACTCAAAGAATCAGGAATTTACCAATCAGGAATAGACTTGCAAATTTCACAGCCTTTTCACTCCTTTTCAGAAAAAGAGTTGTTGCTTTGTATTTAGTGGCCTGGTGTCCTGGGTTGGTCAACAGTTTATTGACTGTTAGGCGCAATAATATTAATAATAATATTAGGCAGTCATAAAGCATTTGTATGCTACGCACTGTGCTGAATATCTTGCATATGCCATATGACTTATAAAGCTATGTCTAAGGACAACTATAATAATTTACACTGAAGATCAAAATGGCTGATGATTTTTCCGCCCTGATTTCATGGGGATTTTGCTACTTCTTTGGCATAGAATGTTGCTTTGTTTTGTGTATTTGTATTTAAATATTATGTATGTATATATACATATGTGTATCTTAAATGTTCAGTGAATGTTCATTACCTGCCAGTATACCAGAATAACTTCCCCCCGCCCGCACTTAGCACCTTAATATAGTTTATTTTGTCTTAGGGGTCTTTTCCCTCATGGAAACATACCATACAAAGTCTTTACTTTCTTTAGTTCAACACCATGTTGGTGAGATTCATCCCAGGGCTGCAGTGATGGTAGTAATCAGATCGGGTCTCCATATGCTCCGTCGTGTGATTTTTCTCATTCTGCCTTAGCCAGTCAGCCCTTGCGGACAAAGGTGGATCATGTTAGTAGACACTTGGAGGTTGGAAAGTAATCGGTACCAAAGCTGAGTGTGAAAGTGTGGTGGCCTTCCTCAGGCAACCAGAAGATTGCCCAAATTTTACCTCAACAAAACTGGTCAGCTGCCACTTCCCAGTGTTTGTGCTAGAGCTGAGGGGAAACAGCTATAACAGTTGCCAGTTCCTCTGGGAAGTATGAGAAGCCATGACAGAGGTGTCCAGTGCATGCAATTGGCTGCATATGGACACACTGTCAGTTGTCATCCCCAGGAAGACTGCTATCAGCATCTGGAGTTCGAAGGCTGGGGTGCTGCTGAAACATCTTGCAATTATAGGATTCCCTCACATAATGACTTGTCCAAGGCAAATAACAGGCATGCGAACACTGAGAGCCAAGCTCTGAGACAAGCTTCGACTAAGTCAGGGGCCAGGTAGAACTTTCTCAAAGTCACTTGCTCCCAACTCTAACCTAGTCCTGCTCCACGATTATGGGGTCACACTGTAATCAGTTTCAGTATGCTCCTCTGTGTACTCTTATTCATCTGCTCTCTCTTTGCCCTATGGTTGAGGACACCAACTTCACAGACTTGCTCAAGGTTCCTGACTATTCAGGACAGAGCAAGGAGCATGACCTAAAGCTCAGTCAGTCCCACCAACATTTCAGATCTCTCTCCTGGAATTGGTCCTCCAAAAACTGTTCTGCTCTTATCCTTCCATCAGAAAGCAGGTTTAAAGATGGCTAATGATCTTTCACCAACAAGGAAAAGTGTATGGAATAGAGAATTCTCCTGAGACTCCCAATACACAGCAATCATCCTCTGAGAGCCCAGACTGACTACTGAGGTGCAGGCCCACCCTTCTGGTGCTGCAGGGAAGTCAATGCTGCTTCCCACGATGCTGCTGCTCCAGATCCAGGAGGCAGGTGTTGGCCACACCAGTCCTACAGGCAGCAACTGGACTCTCCAATCCCAGACACAACTTCCCTGTCCTAGAAGCAACTGGAGCCATTCAGTCATCCATTCACTTAGATGGATAACCATGCACCTGCCACGGACAGGTAGGGCATTAGTTATTAGTTCTTGAACTTTGTAGAATCAGAAAAGACACAACTGAGGGTGTTGAAATATGATTTATGAGCAAAGGAATAGTGTAGAGGTAAGATCTTGCCTTGTAGGAGCCAACCCCAGTTCGATCATCAGCCTAGAGTAGGAGAAAACTCTGAGCCATGCCAGGTGTGACCCCCCCCCTCTCTCTCTCTCTCTCTCTCTCTCTCTCTCTCTCTCTCTCACACACACACACAAACACATACATACACACTCACAAATTTTAAAGGATGATTTGGATCCAAAAGAACTGTTGTATTTTCTCTGGAAGGATGAGAGGTATTTTGGCCACTTCTGGCTCTGTTCTCGGGGATCATTTCTGCTGGTGCTTTAGGGACAGCGCCTATATAGTGCCAGGGTCAGATTGTGGTTAGCTGCATGCAAGGTCACCAAGTGCTTGATCTCTGTACTGTGTCTCCTTCCAGTCCTGCAAAGGAATTTCTTTCCATGAGTATAGCTCCCAATACGTGCCATACTTGAAATTAACACTAAGAACTTTTCCCTATTTCTAAAGCTTTGGGAAATAACAGTACACGCATCACATTATCAATAGGTATAACACAGGAAATAACACAGACTTTTCAAACACTCACCTAAAAGTGGGTCAGAGGATGATGTTCTGCCAAGAAATTCTGTGACTGCCCCTCTCTTAAATAGTAGAATATAGGTGCATCCTTTGATCTGGTTTCATAATCAACCTGCTGTGATGTGCTGCATTATTAGAAAAGCCCAGAGGAAATTCAGCCAGGTGCATGGTTTCTAATCACTTGATCACTTGATCACTTGAATCCCGTTATTCATCGATTTGCTCGAGCGGGCGCCAGTAACATTTCCATTGGACCCTATCACGTGCCAGTGTAGCCCAATGGCATCTGGTTGATTCAGGAATAATGGTTCAATATGCCAAACCCAGTAACAAAATGGTTTCTAATAGAAGATGAAATCTAGAGGGGTGGGGGTGAAGTTTTCTAGTAAGAACATGGAAAGTAATGAAGGAATCAGCGATGTTCAGGAAGGCATAGCAGTAGACATCCACACAGATAGTGATGGACACAGGAGAGTGATCCATTGCATAACTGGCCCCCAACCAGAAAGGAGTTAGGAGGAGGACCCTTCAGGAGGTGTGACAGTCATAAAAGAAAGACCCTTTGTGAGTGAGATGGTGGCACTGAAAAGGGACCCCAGAGATATAAACAGAATGAGCTCTCTCAAAGAGATACATAGACAGCAAATTGCCAACAAAGGCCAAAGTAGCAACATACCAACAAAAGCAACACAGCAGGAAAATTGATCCACACAACTGAGTTGTTATGTACAGGGCAGAGGGAGTTGGGGGGGAGAAATTTGGAAGGGAGGGGCATTGAGGTGTTAGGGGGAGAGAGGTGGGTGCACTGGTGATGGGCGTGGTGTTGTCGTCCTGTGCTTGGGAAACCATCATTAACAGTACTGTAAATCACAGACCCTCAATCAATTAAAAAGTTAATATAGGGGCCAGAGCAATAGTACAGCAGGTAGGGTGTTTACTTTGACCATGGCTGACCTGGGTTCAATTCCGGCATCCCATAGGGTGCCCAAGCACTGCCAGGAGTAATTCTTGAGTACAGAGCCAAGAGCATATCAGGGGTGGCCCCAAATCAAACAAAAACCTTAATAAATAAAATATTGGGACCCCAGGGGCTGGCTTTCTCTGGCACCCTTTAAGGAAAACAGAATCAGATTCTCATCAGAACCAAACTTCAACAATAACTCTGAGCCAACAGAAGTAAATTCCTGTTGCATCTATGGTTCTTTGTTCCAGCAGCCCAGCTGGATAGAGAAAAACAGCAGGTAGAGAGGCATGAGAACTTCTTCCAAAGTTGTGTCACACATTCCTCCAAACTAGAAATTGAGCTCCCGTTTGACCCAGCCATTCCACTCCTGGGGATATAACCTGGGAAGCCAAAAACACACAGCAGAAACACCATCTGCACTTTTATTTTCATAGCCGCACTCTTTACAATAGCCAGAATCTGGAAATAACCAGAGTGCCCAAGAACTGATGACTGGTAAAGAAACTTTGGTACATCTACACAATGAACTATTATGCAGCTGTTAGGAAAAATAAAGTTATGAAATTTGCCTATAAATGGATGGACATGGAGAGGATCATGTTGAGTGAAATTAGCCAGAAAGAAAAAAACAGATATAGAATGACTGCATTTATCTGCATGATATAAATAAATATATATTTATATATATAGTATGATACACACATAAGTGTGTGTGTGTGTGTATATATATATAAAATGATGCCAATATCCAAGGTCAGGCAAAACATGGATCAAGAAGTCTTGTCAAAGGTGGAATCTATCACAAAGATCTGGAAGTCAGAGGTTTGGTAAGACAGAGAAAGGAACAGTGTGCTAATAATTGTCAAAAGTGATAATACCAGCCTAGAACTGAGCATTGAATACAGACAAAAAGATACACATGATAACCTCTAAATGTATGTATTGCAAACCACAGTGTGTAAGAGAAGGAAGACAGAGAGAGAAAGAGAGAGAGAGAGAGAGAGATAAAGAACCTACCACAGAGGCAGGCTAGGGGACAGGGAGGGAATTGGGGACATGGAGGTGGGAAATGGGCACTGGTGGAGGGATGGGTGCTGGAACACTGGAAGACCAAAACCCAAACATGACCATCTTTATATATCTCACGGTGGTATAATAAAATATAAAAATAAATTAAAAAAATAGTTGTCACAGGTGGACCTGCGAGGAGGCAGCACCTAGGCAGGCTCTTAGGGCAGGAATGTGGGCCAAGGGAGACGAGGCTTTCCTGGTACTTTGGACAGGAGCAGAGTCAATATAAGGCACAGGACTTACAAGCTCCAGAGCCTTCCACATCTGGAGTTCTGGGAAGAAGAATAAAAACAAGATTAAAAAAAAAAAGAAAGAAAAGCAAAGAAAGAAACCAGGAAAGTGTTTAGAGCAACACCGAATCCCACGCATTCAAGTCCGAAGACAACCCAATTCCCGCAGTATGGCTCAACCATGGACTGTCTGCTTCTTCCTAAGTTTATTTCTAAGAAAACACTATTTTGAATGCCTACTGCTGAAATTGTCAGGAATCTGTGGGGGTGATAATGATGGATTGTGCAAATAAAGAGGTATATTTCTGGCCTACACACATTCAGGCTAACACTCAGGATCTGAACCTAAGGTCAGTAGGTTCCAGTCCACCTGAACCACAGTCAAGTTGTATGAGCGTTTTGAGTGTGGACAGATGTTATAACTTTGGACAACTTTTCAGAGGGAACTGTGACCTCAGAAACTCTTAAGAACAAGTGGTCTAATCACATTAAAGCGCAGTAAGGAAATTTGGAATGCAATGAAGTGGGAAGACAAAATTATCTACAGACTCACAACTGTTTTTTTTTTTTTAAAAAAGTATAATGCATGTTTTCTAGGAACCAGAAATATATTTTAAAAAGTATACATAAAGAGTTTTAAGATTGTGTCTGTTTTTTTTTTTTAATTTAATTTTTTAAGTATTTAGATGTAAGGAGAAATGTTCAAAATTAAAATGAAAAAAAATCCTTATTGGCTGCAATTATTTGGTCCCATTGAGGTCCCAGAGAGCCACTAGGAAAGAGACTTTGCCCATCCCTTGAGAATGTCCCGTTCCCAAGGTAGGCTCAGCCAGCTCCAGAATCCCTCCTCCAGGAAGGCCGACTCACTCCCAACATGTTTCTCCTACTTCAGGAAACCTCAATCCTGGGAACTATTTGATGTTTGTTTTGAGGTTTTTTGTTTTTGGCTGCGTGGGCCACACCTGGCTATACTCAGGGGTTACTCCTGGCTATGTGCTCAGGAATTACTCCTGCTGGTGCTCAGAGGTTATGTGATGCCGGGATCCAACCTGAGTAAGTAGCCTGCAAGGCAGGCTTGCTGCACTATCACCCTGGCCACCCTGAGAAGTATTTATGGTGGTACCCCCAAGATTTATCTCAGTCTGGGAGTAGATGTGGAATTAGAAACAGGCCCCAGAGTTGCAGGAAATTCCCTCAGCCCTTTACCACAGAAACCCCACACACACCCTCTCCCAGTTAAGCTTCCATCTTGCAGGCCTGAACTAAACAACTCTGCAGCCCTCCCAACTCTGCAGGCTTCCAACCCTGTAGCCCTCCCAACTCTGCAGGCTTCCAACCCTATAGCCCTGCAGCCCTCCCGGGAGGCTAGGAGACAACAGCCAGCCCAGCTCACCTTTCTCATGGAGCCCAAGCCCTGAACTGTGATGTCTCATTCGAGCCCAGGTGAAGAGTTCACTTCTAAGGGGAACTGACTGGGAGCTTCTGACAGCTAAGGGAATGGGAACCATAAAGTGAAACCCATGACTCAGCAAGTGAGTGACTCAGCAAAAGCCACCTGCCAGTCCCTTGCTCCTGCTGCCACCTCCTCCTGCTGCAACTCTGCAAGGCATTCTGGTTCCTCACTGCAAGGGTGCAGGGAAGTGGAGAGGAGGGGCCTGGCCCAACCAGAGGCTTGCCAGGATGTTTAAGCCTAATCCATAAGACAGGTTGGGCAGTCCCAGTGACCTTCCTAATCCATAAGACAGGTTGGGCAGTCCCAGTGACCTTCTCCAAGAGAGTATGACCTTCCAGGAGCCTCAACATGGGGTGGCCCTGATAGCCATAAGATCCAGGCAAGGCAGAGGCATGGTGTTGATCAGAGTCAGGAGTGGGCTGTCCATTGCTTCCAAAAGGGTGACCGTCCACTCCAGAGCAGGGTTCTCTTAGGTGAGAATTAGGGTCCAGGCCACTAGGGAAAAGTACTGGCCAGGAGTAACAAGACATCCAAACCCCATCAATCAGGTTGAAGGTCAATGGTCATAGTTGAGGCATGCTGTGAAAGCCAGAACAATGAGAAGAGTCCAACTAATGCTGAGGGGTGAGGGGCAGCTGGAAACTGGAGTTCGTTCTCAGTAACCAACTTCCCACAAGAAGACAAACCCCCCGGGGCTCCTGCCCTGCAGAGTGTCAGCCATACTTCTTGTGAGGCAAAGCACTTCTCAAAAAACAGGGTAGTAACCCAGTCCAGGGCTTCAGGTTGGGAAGTTTCTAGAAGACTCTGGAAAATTCAAAACTGTTGACAGACTTTTCCTCTCTACTTAGGATGACATAACTTCAAAGAACACTATTGGTTCATATTTGTCCACTGTGGGGGTTGAGGGCTCAGGGTAGGGCAAAGTAAGAGCAAAATCGAACGTCCCAGAGGGGAGGAGAGCTCTTCCTTTTGCTCCACATTCACAGCCCTTCCCCAGAGCTCATGAAGTACATTGATGCACAACTGTTCATGGAGTGTTGTGAGTCCATGAAAACTAGTGCTTGTGAAGATACGAAGGTGGCCACGCTGAGTGGGTTTATGTTCCAACGTTCAATGGAACAAGAATACTACATCGCCCATTATAATATTGTGTTTGAGGAGAACAATACTAAAAAATGTACAAAAAATACTTCAGTTGAGTTTGTATCTAAATTTCTCTTCTGGATGTCATGGGATAGTTTATTCCTTAAATGATTTTAATAATGAGGAAATTAATTTATGTTACAATGATATGACAAAGGAAATTGACTAAATGGTTCTTGAATCTGATATGTATCAAAGACTTATTAAGGTGAATTATTTTATTCAATTTTATTTATCTATGAAACAAAATCATTTTATTACATTTATTTTTTATTACATTTATTTTTTAAATTAATATTTGTATTAAATCACAGTGAGATAGACCATTACAAAGCTGTTCATGATTGGGTTTCAGTCATGCAGTGTTCCAGCACCCATCCCTCCACCAGTGCACATTTCCCAGCACCAGTGTCCCCCGTTTCTCTCGCGTCCCCGAGATGCCTCTATGACAGGCACTTTGCCTCTTCTCTCTCTCTCTCTCTCTGTCTCTCTGTCTCTCTCTCTCTCTTCTTACATAATTAATATTCTTAAAAGCAATTAAGGTTTCTGGGCCTCATCTGCAGCAACTGAATCAGTGGCCTGCGGTAAACATGCATTTAGAATTCTAACAAATTCCCAGGCACTGCAGCTCTGAAAACTAAATCTTGAGAACCACTAGAAAAACAAAACAGCAAGTTCATAACAAAACAGCCTGAAACCAAGGACTCCTGACTTCACACAGGAGAGGGCAAAACTCCGCAGACTCCTGACTTCATTTCTGGTCTCCTGCTGGGAGGAGATAAGGAGACTCTGGATTAGTCATATCCTAAAACAGTAGAAAATACCAGTATATCCGGGACAACATATTCCTTCAAAATAAAAGTATCATCGTGCTGAAAAGAAGGTAGTTCTTGAAATGAAAAAGCCCCAACCTAAGAATTATTTGTAAATGATGGAAACCACCAGTGGTGATAACTAATTAATCATACATGCTAAGCCAGTCCTCAGCAAGCAGGTAAACAGGATCAAGGACATTCCTTTCGTGGGAGCAGGGCATTTCTGTGATTTTTCATTTGCCTAGAACTGGCCTTTTCGGTGATTGCATAAAACCTTCCAGCTTCTTTTTCTCAGGAATAAAACAAAACAGTGAAACCGGTAAGATCAACACCAAAGTGTAGCGTACAGGAGATTGGTCAGTGTAAACATGTATCCCCAAGGGTCCAAAGCGAAAAAGCAAACTTCCATTCATCACGGAGCTTCCCGCCAGACCTGAGTGGGTGTCTGCGTGTGAGGTCTGCTGTCCTCCCACGCACCCGTGTACCATGCATACGTGCCTTTGTGCGCATGCTGAATCAGAGATAGCAGAAGCCATGCTTTCCGTATCATGTCACAAAGGCCCAATTAGGTGTCAAGCATCACAAGATCAGAAGAGGCAGAAGAGGTTTGCTGAGAAGCCTTTATACCAGAAGTGATATCTGAATTAAGCCACAAAGGAAAACAAATAAAGAAAATCTAAACGGGTTTCAGGCGCTTATAAAGCATAGCACGAGATGGGGGAGACATCTTTAAACGCCAATGCACATGATTTGCATTAAGAGACCCAGTTCCATCCCTGGAACCTCAGGTGCCCTGATCACTGCCAAGGTCAACCCCCAAGCACCAAGCCAAAAGTAACCCCAGAAGTGTGTCCCTATCCCCCAAAGCGGAAAGTGAAATTGGGGACTAGTCACTTGGTACAGTCCAGGATGAGACACACAAGATGTAGGGACCAGAGGTGAGGACTCACCCTCCGCAGCGGGCCACCTCTGATGCCGCTATTTCAAACTGGAGAGCTGACTCCAGGCCGTCTTCTCTGACGGGTGGAGGCTGGAGGCTCTCTCACCCAGCCAGACCCAGCCGCCAGCCACTCCCTGCAGCAAAGCACTGCTCCCAGCATGGAAGCAGGGTGATACTCAGAAGTGACCGCTTTGCCACCCACCTGACCCGAAACCAGACATTGAAATCCCACTGCCACACACAAGTCTTCTGGAAATTTTCTAATTGGCGTTCTCAGAGTAGATTGTAGGAGGGGTCACACCATTGAAACAGAGGCAGGGACATGTAATTCACAGAAGCTTAAATAGGAATAATCTATTTAAAGATACCTATGGGGTCCAGGAGATAGTGTAGTAGGAAGGTGCTTGTCTTGAATGAGGCCCACCTGGGTTTGATCCTTAGTACCCTGAACCCCACAGGAGTGACCGTTGAGTGCAGACCCCTGAACACTACTGAATGTGCCCCTCCCTCTAAAAAGCACCTTACTCTCAGTTTTGAAATAGAACCCTGTGGAAATCCACACCACAGCCAAGTCAGAGTCTGACTGTACTTCTTCAGTCATTCCCACCGCATGACATCATGGCTTTCATGCTCTCTCCTCACAAAGATTGGAGGGTGTCATGAGTTTTATATCCATTTTATGGATATAAAACTTCACCAGCCAAAGATGTCCAAGATTAAGCTTGAAATCCAATGAAAGGGATTTATTTGGCTTACTTCAGCAAGCAAACTCTGGGAAACCCTGACACTTCCCAGCTCAGGCAGACACAGCTGAGAGGAAGGGCCTGGAAGCTGGTACAATGTAGACTTGGGTGGCACAGAGGGCCTCATGGAGAGGGCAGTTCAGTGGTGGACTGCAAACTCACGACTGCCTCGTCTAAGGAATGTCAGTCTTTGGCCATTGGTATGGGGCAACCATCTTGTCAGAAGAAAGGAGTGCTAGGCCACATTTAGGATTTCACAGTGACCACCACACCCCCATGCCATTCTGTTGCAAGCACTGGCGTCGTTTCTATTCCATGGGTATTTCTGTGTTCTGGGAACATCGTGGCCTGCCTGCAAGGGGCTGGTATGTGCTATGGTGTCCTGTTTTTATCTGATCCCACACCAAGCGTCTGGGGTCGGTCATGTGTTTGAAGTTTCTCAATATCTCCACGCTGGCTCTGACCCTTTGATCATTGCCTCCGTTTTACTCATTCCCCTTGGCCCATTTCCTGTCTCACAGGATTGACCCCTTCCTGCTCCGATATCCTGAGTGTCCACAGCCAGTGATAGCCGGCCACCCCAACTGGTGTCAACTACACCAACATGCAGGAGAGAGAGGAAAGTCCAGCCCTCATTCCACCTGATGCATTGCAAACCCATCCACTTAGGGAAACTCAGAGAGCTCAAGACACCCAAATACCAGGTAGACAAAGGCATAATTTGGCAAAAACAGTCCAAGTAATGAGTGACCACTAGACCATTTCTCTCCCAATGCTCTTCGGCATGGGGCCAAATAAATTATGCACCTACAATGAAAATACACATTTGGTCCTCTTGGGCAAAAGACTCAACATTGCTGCAATGGAGTAGAACTAAAAAGAATGAAGTGAGAGCAGCTTCTCTATGTGGCGCTCACTTCACTTACTCCCTAGAAACCACCTGGTTGGACAGGTATGAATATTGCTCTATAACAAATGGGGATTTACAGTGAGGAGATGCCTATGAGTGGCAGGTGTGGGTCTGCCCTACCCAACCCTGTCTGCTCTGAAGATCCCCAAGTTGCTTCAGCAACCAAGGAAACTGGCCCTTTCAGTCAACTCAACTTCAGTCTTCCTTGAAGGGCAAAAAGGCAGGAGGAGCTTCCTAATGAGGGTCCTGGGCCCCTCTGTGCTGCTTATTTCTATGACTCACTTCAACCACAGAGGATCTCAGCACCGGGGCAAGGTGGTGTTCTCCTGGGAACATTGGGGCTAAACATACTTTGAGTCTCTCCAGTCCTGGCCACTCCTAATGCCAAGTTTGCATTCACCTTGCCCATGGTGAAAGCAGGTCACCTGATCAGTGGCCGGGAGGAACCTGTCCTTTGGAAGAAGCCCTGGGTCCTGGGATCTCCATCCCATATGTTTCCCTGAGCCAATCTCAGAAGTCAGGAAGGGGCTGTTAGAAAGGGCTAGAATGTCCGTCTTCACCCCAAAACCCTTAGAGAGAAGGTTGTTTGCACATCTGAGTGACAAATTGGCTATAAACAAGACCCCAGACAATATAATTCTATTTCTCTGGGACCAGAGAAAGAATTCAACTGGCTGGGACACTTTCTGTTTTTTTTAATTTTTATTTTTACAATTACAAAGATATACAATTAAAAAGTTCATATTTGGGTTTTGGTCATATAGTGTTCCAGCACCCATCCTGCCACCGGTGCCCATCTCCCACCACCAACGTCCCCAGTTCCCTCCCCCTCCCCCAGCCCTCCTCCATGGCAGGTTCTTTATCTCTTTCCATTTCTCTCTCTTTCTCTTTTCCTTTCCCTCCAGACTATGGATTACAGAACATACATTAAAGGGTTGTCATGTGTATCTTTTGCCTCTATTTAATGCTCAGTTCTAGGTTGGCATTAGTACCCTCCACAATTGTTAGCACACTGTTCCATTTTCTGTCTTACCTAGCCTCTGACTCCCACACGTTTGTGATAATTTCCACCTTTGACAAGACCTCCTGATATATGTTTCACTTGACCTTGGATATTGGTATCATAATATGTACATATATGTTATGCAGATATATGTTATGCAGATAAATGCAGTCATTCTGTATCTGTCTCTCTCCTTCTGGCTAATTTCGCTCAACATAATCTTCTCCATGTCCATCCATTTATAGGCAAATTTTATAACTTCATTTTTCCTAACAGCTGCATAGTATTCCATTGTGTAGATGTACCAAAGCTTTTTATCCAGTCATCGATTTTCGGGCACTCTGGTTGCTTCCAGATTCTGGCTATTGTGAATAATGCTGCTATGAACATAAAAGTAGGGATGGTGTTTCCGCTGTGTATTTTTGGTTTCCCAGAGTAGATTAAGGCTGGGACACTTTCTATGCTTGCAGGAACCCTGGCTTCATTCCCCAGTACAACAGAGGCCCCAAAGTACAGAGCTAGAACTCAGTCCTGAGCACCACATGGTGTGTTCCCCACCCCCAAGAAAAATCAATGGCAGACAATGAACACAAAAGGGACTAGAAAGATAGTACAGCAGTGCAGGCACTTGCCTTGCATGTGGCCAACCCAGGTTCCATCCTCACCATCTCATATTATCTCCTGAGCACTATCATCAGTCTTTCCCAAGGCCACTGATCAGGTGGGCTGCCTTCACCGTGGACAAGGTGAATGCAAACTTGGCATTGGGAGTGGCCAGGCCTGGAGAGGCTCAAAGTGTGTCCAGCCCCACCCCGTGTTGAGATCCTCTGTGGTTGAAGTAGGTAAGTGACACATAGAAATGAGCATAACCCCCTGAGTATCACCAGGCATGGCCTCACTCCTGTCCTGAAGACAATTTCCCCTCCTACCAGCCCCTCTGTATCTTGGCTGTGCCCTGATTTCCTCTCATTAGGTATCGCCTGGGATCCAGGCTCCTCTTAATAAATTTCCTTCACTTAATTACCTTTACCAAGCCCCTGTCTCCAAAGACAGTCACATTCAAGCGTGCAAAGGGTTAGGACATTTCAACCAAGGAGTTTGGGCATGATGAGGAAGAGACCTAATACAGCCCATAACATCCAACGCTTCCAAGACCCTGCTCTGACCAGGTTATGGACCAGGTTTGGGGAAAGCCAGGGCCCCTCTGGAGCCTCAGCAACACCTGAAGTTCGTTCAGTATCCGTAAAAAGAGGCTTCAAGATAAGACTGAGGTTGGGAAGGGGGAAATTTCACAGCCTCTGCACCTGGCATTCACAGGGCACTTATGGGGGTGCTAGAAACTTTGGCCTGGCACTGGTATAGGATCCAGCAGGACTGGTGGGGTCAGGCCCCTTTCGGCTTTATGTTTAAGACTTGTTGGCAGTACAAGGCAGGAGATGGAGAAGGAGCCATTTCACTGGCTCATGGTGCAATCACTTGATCACTTGACATCCCGTTATTCGTTGATTTGCTTGAGCAGGCACCAGTAACGTTTCCATTTGACCCTATCACGTGCCAGTGTAGTCCAATGGCATCTGCTTGCTCCAGTAATATAAAGAGCCTCAAACCGTTCGTACAGGATCTTGATGAAGAAGTCTGACCATCTTGTAGGTGGGCAGCCACATGATCTTTTAACATCCCGTGGGATCCAGTCGGTAATGGCCCTAGTCCAGTGGTCGTCTCCAAATCGCATTACATGTCCAGCCCATCTGATTTTCAAAACCTTGCAAATGAGACAACATCCCTGACTCTTGATCGTCAACAAAGGTCAGAACTCCAGATTCCTTCTTTCACTTGAGTGAGGCGTGATATTCCAAGCATAGCTCTTGATTCCTCTCTGGGAGACCCGAATAGCATTCTCATCCTGCTTTTGTAGGGCGCAGGGTCTCTGAGACTTATGTTAATGCAGGGAGAATGGTGGAATCGAAGAGATGTGCCCGGGGCCGGAGGTTCTTTGTCCTTTTAGCTATTTCTTTTTTTTTTTTTTTTTTTTTTTTATTTTTTTTATTTTTTTTTTTTTTTTAAGTATTTTATTATACCACCGTGAGATATACAAATAAAAAGATATACAATTAAAAAGTTCATGTTTGGGTTTTGGTCATACAGTGTTTCAGCACCCGTCCCTCCACCAGTGCCCATCTCCCACCACCAACATCCCCGGTTCCCTCCCCCTTCCCCAGCCCTGCTCCATGGCAGGTTCTTTATTTCTTTCCCTTTCTCTCTCTTTCTCTTTTCCTTCCCTTCCAGACTATGGATTACAGAACATACATTAAAAGGTTGTCATTTGTATCCTTTTGCCTCTATTTAATGCTCAGTTCTAGGTTGGCATTAGTACCCTCGACTATTGTTAGCCCCCTGTTCCATTTTCTGTCTTACCTAAACTCTGACTCCCACACGTTTGTGATAATCTCCACCTTTGACAAGACCTCCTGATATATGTTTCACTTGACCTTGGATATTGGTATCATAATATGTACATATATATTTATGCCATGCAAATAAATGCAGTCATTCTGTATCTGTCTCTCTCCTTCTGGCTAATTTCACTCAACATAATCTTCTCCATGTCCATCCATTTATAGGCAAATTTTATAACTTCATTTTTCCTAACAGCTGCATAGTATTCCATTGTGTAGATGTACCAAAGCTTCTTTATCCAGTCATCGATTTTCGGGCACTCTGGTTGCTTCCAGATTCTGGCTATTGTGAATAATGCTGCTATGAACATAAAAGTAGGGATGGTGTTTCCGCTGCGTATTTTTGGTTTCCCAGAGTAGATTCCCAGGAGTGGTATGGCTGGGTCAAATGGGAGTTCAATTTCTAGTCTTTGGAGGAAAGTCCATATTGTTTTCCAGAAAGGCTGTACCAGCCGGCATTCCCACCAACAATGGATGAGTGTCCCCTTTTCCCCACATCCACGCCAGCACTTGTTGTTCTTGCTCTTTTGAATATGTGCCAGTCTCTGTGGTGTAAAGTGGTATCTCATTGTTGTTTTGATTTGCATCTCTCTGATGATTAGTGATGATGAGCATTTTTTCATATGTTTTTTGGCCATTCGAATTTCTTCCTTGCTGAAGTTTCTGTTCATTTCTTGTCCCCATTTTTTGATGGGGTTGTTTGTTTTCTTCTTGTAAAGTTCTACCAGTGCCTGATATATCCTGGATATTAACCCCTTATCAGATGGGTATTGGGTGAATATTCTTTCCCATTCTGTGGACTGCTTTTTGTATCTTAGTCACTGTTTCTTTTGAGGTGCAGAAGCTTTTCAGTTTCATGTAGTCCCATATGTTTATCTTTTCTTCTAGTTGCTTTGTTAGTGATGTTTCACCTTTGAAGATGCCTTTAGCTTCAATGTCGTGGAGGGTTTTTCCTATATTTTCTTCAATGTACTTTATGGATTCAAGTCTGATATTGAGATCTTTAGTCCATTTTGATCTGATTTTTGTGCATGGTGTTAGACACAGGTCCAAATTCATTTTTTACACGTTGCTGCCCAGTTTTCCCAACACCACTTGTTGAAGAGGCTTTCCTTACTCCATTTTAGACTCATTGCACCTTTATCAAAGATTAAATGATCATGTGTTTGAGGTTGGGTGTCAGGATACTCTATTCTATTCCATAGGTCCACAGGTCTGTTTTTATTCCAATACCATGCTGTTTTAATTACTACTGCCTTGTAGTACAGTTTGAAGTTGGGAAAGGTGATGCCTCCCATCTTCTTTTTTCCCGAGGATTGCTTTAGCTATCCTTGGGGGGTTTATTGTTCCATACAAATTTCAGGAGCGTTTGGTCAATTTCTTTGAAGAATGTCATCGGTATCCTTATAGGGACTGCATTGAATCTGTACAGAGCTCTAGGGAGTATTACCATTTTGACAATGTTGATTCTCCCCATCCATGAACAGGGAATGTGTTTCCATTTCCTTGTGTCCTCTTTTATCTCTTGGAGCAGTGTCTTGTAGTTTTCTTTGTACAGGTCCTTTACATACTTGGGTAAGTTGATTCCTAGGTATTTGATTTTCTGTGGCACAATTGTGAATGGAATTGTTTCCTTAATATCCCTTTCTTCTGTTTCGCTATTTGTATATAGGGAAAGCCACTGACTTTTGGGTGTTGATTTTGTATCTTGCCACTCTACTATATGCGTCTATTGTTTCTAGGAGTTTTTTGGTAGAGAGTTTAGGGTTCTCTAGGTATAATATCATGTCATCTGCAAATAATGATAGCTTGACTTCTTCCTTGCCTATCTGGATGCCCTTGATGTCCTTTTCTTCTCTGATTGCTATGGCAAGTACTTCCAGTACTATATTGAATAAAAGAGGTGAGAGGGGGCAACCTTGTCTTGTCCCTGATCTCAGGGGGAAGGCTTTCAACTTTTCCCCATTTAGAATGATGCTTGCTGTGGGCTTTTGGTAGATGGCTGTAACTATCTTGAGGAAAGTCCCTTCAATTCCCATTTTCTGGAGCGTTTTAATCATGAACGGGTGCTGGATCTTGTCAAATGCTTTTTCTGCGTCTATTGAAAGGATCATATGGTTTTTATTTTTTCTTTTATTGATATGATGTATTATGTTGATTGACTTGCGAATGTTGAACCATCCTTGCATTCCCGGGATGAATCCAACTTGGTCATGATGTATAATCTTCTTGATGAGTCTTTGGATTCTGTTTGCTAGTATTTTGTTGAAGATCTTAGCATCCGTGTTCATCAGGGATATTGGTCTGTAGTTTTCTTTCTTTGTGTTGTCTCTCCCTGCTTTGGGTATCAGGGTGATATGTGCCTCGTAGAAGCTGTTTGGGAGTGTTTCTGTTTCTTCTATTTCCTGGAAGAGCTTGAAAAGGACTGGCAGTAGGTCCTCCTTAAAGGTTTGGTAGAGTTCACTAGGGAATCCGTCTGGACCTGGGCTTTTGTGTTTGGGAAGTCTTTTAATTACTGTTTCTATTTCCTCAATGGTGATAGGCTTATTCAGGTATTGGAGGTCTTCTTGTTTCAGCCGTGGGAGGTTATAGGACTTCAGGAATTGATCCATTTCTTCTAGATTCTCATGTTTCACGGCATACAGGCTCTCAAAGTAATCTCTGATGATCTTTTGGATTTCTGTGGTTTCTGTTGTGATGTCACCCTTTTTATTTCTGATTCTGTTTATTTGGGTTCTCTCTTTCCCTGTCCTTACAAGTCTTGCCAATGGTTTGTCAATCTTGTTTATTTTTTCAAAAAACCAGCTCTTGGTTTCATTAATCTTTTGGATTGTTTTTTTGGTTTCCAACTCATTGATTTCCTCTCTAAGTTTTATTATTTCCTTTTTTCTGCCTGGGTTGGGCTCCTTTTGTTGGTCTTTTTCTAATGTCTTCAGCTGTGTAGTCAGGTTATTTATGTGGGCCCTTTCTTGTTTCCTGATGAATGCTTGCAGGGCTATAAACTTCCCTCTTAACACGGCTTTTGCCGTGTCCCACAAGTTCTTATAATTGGTATCTTCATTTTCATTTATTTCCAGAAATCTTTGGATTTCCTGTTTGATTTCTTCTATGACCCATTTGTTGTTCAGCAGTGAGCTGTTCAGTTTCCAGGTGTTTGGTTTGACTCCCTGTTTTTGCGTACGGTTAACTTCCATTTTCAGTGCATCATGGTCTGAAAAGATAGTTGACACAATTTCTATCTTTTTTAATTTTATTGAGGTATGCTTTGTGGCTCAGCATGTGGTCTATCTTGGAGAATGTTCCATGTGCACTAGAGAAAAATGTGTATTCAGCTTTTTTGGCATGAAAGGCCCTGTATATATCTACTAGCTCTCTTTCTTCCATTTCTTCCTTCAGGTCCAATATTTCCTTGGTGAGTTTCAGTCTTGTTGATCTGTCCATCGTTGATAGAGCAGTGTTGAAGTCTCCAACTATTATTGTGCTACTGTCAATGTCTTCTTTGAGGTCTCTTAGCAGTTGTTTTATGTATTTTGCTGACCCCTCATTGGGTGCATATATTGTCCTTTTAGCTATTTCTTCGATGCTCTTGAAGGTGTTCCATGCTGCTCTCTTCCTCCTGCGCAACTCAGGTTTTAAATCATTCATCATGTTGAGATCATGAACATTATTCCCCATGGTGCAATAATATGGTAAAATTCACCCTATGGAACCACACCAGAGGCCCCAGTCACCTTCACGGGCATTGCTTTCACCCCACCTACCCCTGGTTTCCCAGGTCACTGCCAAGCCACTGCCCCAAGCAGGCTGTTATTATCAACCTCCGTTCACCGCCACAGACCAGCAGACCTGAGAACAGACAGTTCACGGGACTCTCCAAGTCTGGGCTCTTGTTTCTTTCTGACATGGCAAGAAACAAGCTGGACTTGGGGGGAAGGAGCAACAGGATCTAAAGGGCAACTGGATCTAAACTCTAAAGCTCCAGGTCCCCATTGCATCCCCCTGCTGGCCTCCTTGCAGACAACCAGCTTGGCAGGGCTCTGTTGCATCAGTGCAAGAGTGACTCGGGTTGCAGTATCTAGGAATGTGCACCAGATATTGCAAGCAGAAACTCCATGAACTGTTGTGAAAGTTAAATGGGATCACAGAGCTGAATGGTGGCCCTAAACTGACTTCACTGTCCATCCTCAGTATAAGCTGATGTGGACCACTCCCACTGTTCACCCCCAACTCTTATTGCAAAAGCAATCAAGTATAGGAAACATTGAGGGGCCGGGACTGTGCTCCGTGATAAGAGTACTTGCAGTCTGATGCGTGGAATCATGCCACATGCCTTCAGCTTGGCCCTTGGGGGTCTCCCGATCACCAGCCATTTGGTGCTCTGCCAGCAGGCACAGGTCAGTACCACAGTGGAAAGGGCACAGCACTAGATACTGCAGTGAAGGGCAGGGAAGGGGAAGGACACGGCATGAATGACAGGGTCTGTAAAGAGTGACTGTCCCTCCGTCCTCCAGGTTTGACACCAACATCGTGCTGTGTCTGCTGTCTCTCCATTCCTTTGCCATTTAGGGGCCCTGAGGCCTACCCAGCAGTGCTCAAA
>JAJIBD010026004.1:0-15000 GCA_021461705.1 Cryptotis parvus | reverse complement strand
TGGCTCCAAGGCCCGTTTCCATCCTGTCCTTGCTCACACTGTTCCCCCAACTCGGACCCAGGGCGGAGGGCTGGCAGAGCCAGACTGCAGCACTGAGGCCAGCATGGAGCAGCAACAGGAGGGTCTCAGAGCCAGCATGCTCCAGGGCTGCCTTGCAAGGAGCATTTCCTGTCATGCAGGATGGAGGGAGCTGGCACCAGGGAGAGCTTCTGTGGTAAACAGCGACCAGAGCCTGCCCTGCTGGGGCTGAATCAGTGGCTCAGCTCCACTGCACTGGGGCTCGGAGTTTGGGAGTTTCTAGTTCCTTGTTCAGTTTCCCGCCTTAAAACTGGTGAAAGCCTCTTTGTTAGACCTGACTTGAGTCCACCAGCTGCCATCTATCCACGCAGGGCATTTCTAGGGCTCACCCCACTGTTATCCAGCCTACCCTCTTGATGTCACACACTGAGTGTCTGGCCTGTCCTGAAGCAGGGAGTAAGGATTGGGGTGGGGACAGCACAAAGACAGGAAGACACAGCCCTCTGATGTGGGCACAGGTCCCACGGCAGCTGGGCGCAGGGGGCCTGCAACCCAGAATGTGGGTACCTAATTCAGCGTGGGGCAATCAGGAAGGGCTCTGCAGACACCTCCCTTCTCTTACACATTCTGACTTGCCGTACTTGCATTTAGGGGTTATCATGTATATCCCTTTGCCTACAATGTTCAGTTCTAGTCTAGTGTTACCATTTCCAACAATTAGTAGAACACTAGTATATATTTATTTCTCACATATGAATAGTCATTCTGTACCTGTTCTTTTCCTTCTGACTAATTTCATTAAGCATGATAATCTCCATGTCCATCCATTCGTAAGCAAATTTCGTGACTTCAGTTTTATTGATGACTGCATAGTATTCCATTGTGTAAAAGTACCATAGTTTCTTTATCTAGTCTTCTGTTCTTGGCCTCTCAGTGGCACCATGATTTATAATTGCCCCATGCTAGATTTTCTCAGGCACACAATGTTCCAGCACCAACCCCACCACCAGCGTTCACTCCCCTTCACTCTTCCCAGTCTCCTGCTCCCACTGAGTCTGCCTACTTAACAGGCACATTTTTTTTTTGCTTTTTGGGTCACACCCGGCAATGCTCAGGGGTTACTCATGGCTCTTTGCTCAGGAATTACTCCTGGCGGTGCTTGGGGACCATATGGGATGCTGGGGATAGAACCGGGTTGGGCGCATGCAAGGCAAATGCCTTACCTGCTGTGCTTATCGCTCTGTCCCCAACAGGCACATTTTTTTTCTGCCTGATTTTTATTATTTCTAAAAAAATATTTTATTATACCACAGTGAGATATACAATTACAACGTTGTTCATGTTTGGAGGTTTTGGTCACGTAGTGTTCCAGCACCCCGCCCTCCACCAGTGCCCATTTCCCGCCACCAATGTCCCCAATTCTCTCCCCCCCACCCTCCATAGCCTGCTCCATGGCAGGTTATCTCTTTCTAGCTCCCTTTCTCTCTCCTCCTTCTCTTACATAATGTGGATTGCAATACATAGACTTAGAGGCCATCATCTGCATTTTTTTGCCTGTATTTAATGCTCAGTTCTAGACTGGTATTAGCCCTTCGACATTTATTCGCACAGACACGTTTTTAATTAATCTATTTATTTTTTTGGGCACCCGTGGTTTACAAACTGCTATTACTAGGGATAAATTCATCTATTTCATACATGAATTATTCCAATAGCACACCCTCCCCCCCTAGGCCATTGTCCTAGTATCCCTCACCCACTCACCCGCTTCCCTATAGGAAGTTTCCTGTTGAGGACAAATTCTCTGTTTCTGTTGCCTTTGGGCATGTATTAGCACCCATGAGAGATACCATCCTGAGTCTGTGCCTATCCTCTGACTATACTTCACTTACTTGAGACCCTCCAGCTCCAAAGCTTGGGTTTCAAAGTCACATTTATCTGTCAAAGCATATAACAATAAGTTTAATGAGTGATGAGACTGTCACATAAAAGCCAACATGTGCTGGTATTGAACAGTGACCCATAAATCTGTTTTTTTGAAAGGGAGTGGTTGGTAGCATTAAATTTCATGATTTAACTTTTTCTTACAGTTGAGGAATACTCCATTGTGTAGCTGTACAATAGCTTCTTTATCTTTCCTCTCCTCTGTTCTTGGACACTTGGTTGGTCCTAGTATTTTGGCTATTGCAAATAGTGCTTCAGTGAACATAAGAGCACAGATGTCTTTTCTAACTTAACGTTTTGTACCCTTGGGGTACATGCCCAGAAGTGTAATTGCTAGGTCATACAGAAGCTCAATTCCTAGTTTCTTTTATGTATTCATATTGTTTTCTAAGAAGGTTGGACCAGTTGACACTCCCAAGAAGCAGTGAATAGGGTCCCTTTCCCCACACACACAAACACACCAAAAAACAATCGCTTTTGTTCTTTGTGGTGTGTGCCAGTCTCACAGGTGTGAGATGATATCTCATTGTTTTGATTTGCATTTGTCTGATGATAAGTGATGCGGAGCATTGTTTCATCCATTGCAGTTTGGTCTCATACTGCAGTATCAGTGACTCTGTGATTTAAATAAATACCATATCTCTACACCACCAGTGTGTCCAAGTCCCCTGACTATTGCCCCTATTGCCTGTGCCTCCCTCTTTTTACTTCTGCCTCCATTTCTCTCCTCCTGTGGTCACTTCACTACTGGAACCTAGAGCCAAGGGTTTGCCCCCTCTTTTGATACTTTAGGTTCCTATGCCATGCTAAGAAATTTGTATTTCTCACTGGATCCTGGTGATGCTAATAGGGTTAGAAACCTGGGTCTCCCCTGAAAGTCCACCTTAGAACAAGATTGCAGATGAGGTTTCTGGAAGTGTTAGTATTCTGAGAAGAGAGTAAAGATAGTAAAAGGACATCATATGTGGGCCAGGGAGATAGTACAGGAGGAAAGGCACTTACTTTTTTCTTGTGGCTGCATCAGTCATGACCCTGTTTCAACTCTCCAGTACCACATATTGTCCCTGAGCATCACCAGCATTACTTCTGAGCACAGAGCCAGAATTTGCTCCTGGACACCACTGGCTGTGGTCCACCACCCTCCAAAAGAGAATAGCAACATCTAAAAAAGGGCACCTTTATTGTTTTGCTGAATAATGTATGGTCCTATCCTTTTCTGTGAATAATCCATTAAAGATTCACTGTATCACTGTCTCCCGTTGTTCATTGATTTGCTCGAACGGGCCCCAGTAACATCTCCATATGTCCTGTCTCATGCTAGTAGAGCCTCAAGGGCAACTGCTTGCTCCAGGAACATAAAGAGCCACAATCCATTCCGGAATGAGGTCTATAATTGTTACTGGTATTAGCATATCAAATACAACACGGGTAGCTTGCCAGGCTCTGTCGGGCAGGTAGCATACTCTTGCAGTCATCTCTAAGTCAAGCATTTAGTGATGAACCATGTGGCCGCGAGCTGGGCTGTGATAGGCTGGTCTGCTGGGTGGAGTTCTGATGAGAGAGAAGTCCAGATGTGGAAAATGGAGGCCTCCTCATGGAGTGGGGGTCATCTGGCTTGTTGCAAGGCTCTGCTGGGCTGATGGGCCAGGGCTAGAACCCACCATCTCTCCTGGGCTCCTTGTGAGCGGCTGGGCACAGGGAGAGAAAGTAGCAGCTCTGCCCCATGTCTGTCTCTGGATCAGCATACCTGGGCCGGATCAAAAAAGACTGCAGCAGGGTGGATTTCATGAGCCGGACTGTGATAAATCCATTAAAGATTAATATTCATTAATAAGCTGTGAGATGGATCTTCTGTGGAAGATCGCTAAAGTTCTCTTGGGTCTGAGTTGGACAGTCACCCCCTCTGTGCTACATGACTAGAAGGTCCTGGTCCAGCTCCAGGATGGTTTGGGTGACCACTGTTAGGGAGCCAAGTGTCAGTGACAGGGTTCCCTGCTGCTTCAATGCCACCGTGGAAGGGCTTTTGCCCTGTAGGATGAGGATTTACAGGTGAGTAAACCCAGGACGAGAAAGTGGCCCTGTAAAGACTCAGGGAGCACAATGTTGATCACCAGGTCATTGGAAACAGAGAAATGTTTTTTCTTTGCTTCTTTCTTTTATTACAAGTTCCAAGGCTAAAAGTAATATAAATTACAAAGAATCTGTGTGCTGAAGTCAGGCTGCTGAGTCTTCCCTCATCAAAGTCCAGTCAACCATACAGACCAACACATGGGATCATTATTTGGGGGCAGACACCCCCAGATTTATCACCAGCCCTGATTCCCAAAGACTGGGGAGGCAATTACTAATGTATGCCCGGGGTGACACAGCAGAGGGGAGGAGAAAACCAACACATTTAGAAGCATGAAAAAGGGAGCGGTCTGGGGTTGTGGCTCTGTGGCCCCGCATTTGTTTTGCATGTGTGAGGCCCTAGGATTGATTCCTGGCACCAACAAGAAAAGAAAAAGACAGGTAGAGTGGACAGAGAGATAGCACACGGGTGAGCAGGATGATGCCGTATCCTTGACCTGTGGATCCCCAACTCAAGGGTGTGTTGTAGGAGCTGAGCCCCCTGGGCAGAGCCAGCCCTAGGTCGTCAGAGGAATTCTGATTTGGTCATGTTCATGGCTACACATCTTCAATGAACACATAGGGGAAACCAAATAATGTTCAAATGCCACTCCTCCCAGGGAAACTGAGTTCAAACAAATTGCATCAGCACAGGCTTCCTAGGATGAGAACAGTCAACGGCATTTCTCAAGGGACAAAAACACTTTGGTGATGGGGGGTTAAAGGGAGCCCTTCCTTACCACAGCAAATCTTCCCACCTCAGCAGCTTCCTTGCCACCTGGAAGCATGCTAGGAATACACAATTTTCCTCTTCTATTTTTTTTTATTGGGGAGCCATACCAGGTGGTGCTCAGGGCTTACTTCTGGCCCTGCACTCAGGGATCATGCCTGGAGGAGCTGGGGCGAGGGGACCCCATTGGATGCCAGAATTGAACTTGCAGTGTGAAAGACAGGCACCTACCCCCTGTACTAGTGCATTACTGCAGTCACAAATGCAAATTCCTGAGGCTGCTCCAGACCTACTGAGTGTGTGGCTGCATGAGGGGTCAACAGTCTGTTCACACGCCCAACTGTGGGCTCAGGTGGTGCTGGCGGTGTGAGACTCACTGCTGCACACAGGCCTTTCATCCTGACTATCAAAGCAAAGGCAGCCTGTGGGTTTCTGGAGGAGCCTGAATCGTGAACTCGCCGCAGGAAAGAGTTTGTACTTCTTCCATCCATGGTCCCACCCTGCAGGATCAAGTCCTGCTTTTCCATTCGTCTCCAGACCCATGCTCTTAACTGTCTGTCCCTCTTAGTCCAACCGGTTCTATTTGATTTGGATTTTTCTTTTTAACAGTGATAAAATAGATTTATATTTACTTCGGTGAGTCAAAGGGTCATAAAAAAAATTATTGCTAAAGTCCGTATCAGGCAAACAGAAAGGTATTTTTGAAGTCCTGTAAGCTTGGGGCTTATTTTAACTAAGAGTGTCTCCCCTTTGACTGGACTGTCCACCTTTCTCTCCAGAGCTGATGCGGAAGTAGAAGATTCTAGTCCTCCTCACCTCTTTCCCCAGGGCCAGTGGACTGGAGAAGGAGCTTCTGGGAGTGCAGCCCTACCTGTCTGGAGCCGCTGCCGGGGACTCTTCTTACCAGCCTGCTCCAGGCTGCCCTTACTCAGCTGGCCTCAGGAGGACAGTCTCTGAGGGCCCAGTGAGTCATCACAGCTGCTGGAGGCTGTCTGTCTGTGCTGTGGGACATGCCCCTCCCTTTCCGGCCTCCTTTAAGCACCTCACAAACTGCTGATTCCCTGGGGTAAGGGAACTGAGTTAAGAGTCTCCCCACCCAATCCCTTGTGGCCGATGTGGACACTCTCCCCCAGTTCCTTCACCATGTCCCGGCCACCAGAGGGGGACAAACGTCAGCCAGCACCCCTCCCTGGGAGCAGTGCCTTAGCACCACCCTCCAGTTTCCCAGCACGGCCCTGGGAGAGGAGCATGATGGGCTTGGAAAGACTTTTGGCTTCAGCAACGTGCCCACCGCCGGGACTCTTTTGAGAGACCCTGAGTTACTCAGCCCTGAGTGTTTTCAAAGAGCGTCTGCTGCTGAGTCTCCTTGCTTGCTATTCCACACAGCGCTGCGGGGGGTCTGGCCCAGGGGGCTAAGGGAAGAGCCCTTAGGTCACACAGTCCAAGAAAAGCTGTAGGCAGCTGTAGCAAGCTCGTCTCCCAAGCACCTGCCCTGTCCCCACTGTTCCGTAGGGTCTCGCCACACTTATCCCCTGGCCAAGAGCAGCTGATGGGGTGCAGGGGGAAAGAGCGTTAGAGAAGGCAGTATCCTTAGACAGACACCAAATGACTCGGAACATGGTTCCTGATCTCTGTCCTCCCAGGCCCCTGTCCACAGGGAAGCCTGTTGGCCGCCTCCTTGGAAGCAGGAGCTGGTGGGCCAGAAATGAGCATTTCTTTCTTTTTTTTCTTTTCTTTCGTTGTTGTTGTTGTTGTTGTTGTTGTTGTTGTTGTTGTTGTTGAGCCACACCAGGGGTGCTCAGGCCTTACTCCTGCTCTGCACTCAGGAATGACTCCTGGCAGGCTTGGGAGACAATGTGGGATGCTGGGATCAAATCCGTGTTGACCACGGGCAAGTCTAGCACCTTAACCTACATCCTTACCTGCTGTGCTATTGCTCAAGTCCAAGACAGTCTGGACACTGCCTGTGCCCAGTGCTCTTGGGAAAGGCCCTGTATTCTAGCCCTTTACAGCCCCGGGCTCTGGGCACCCGCCAGTGCCTTCTGGAATGCTCAGACCAGAATGACTCATTTCCGTGGAGTGGGAAGAGGAGCCTATGTGTGCAAACCCACTGGGTCCCCCCCACAAACCTCCAGTTTGACTGCAGACTTAGGAGAGCACAGAGGGCAAAACCATTCCTCAGGGGCCCCTGGAGAGAGGTGCCTCCCCTCCCTGGCGCCGTGTTTCCCCACTTAGATCAAAACTGACCCTAACTGGACACAGCCACTTGTCAATTCTTCATGTATTTTGCAAGCTGATTATTACGTGCAACTACGATTTTAAAATTAAATGATAAACAATTGAATTATTTTGAAAACAAGAGTGATATTCAGATCTCCTCTAGTTCTATGATTTTTACTGCCCCTTTTGTAATCAGTGAGAGGAAGGCAGGAAGCATACCCAGTAGTGCTCAGGCTTACTCCCTGGCTCTGGGCTCAGAAGACCATAAAGTGGGGCCCAGGATCAGCCTGGGTCACTCAAATGCAAGGCAAGTGTCTTAATCTCTCTCTCTCTCTCTCTCTCTCTCTCTCTCTCTCTCTCTCCGATCTCTGTTAAAGCTATTGCTATTTCTCGTAGCATCTGATAGAAATGCCACATGTGTTCAAGAGTTTCTTTTCCCAATTCCCCATCCAGTGACATCACACTGATAGTTTTACAGCAGCTATAATGATTGGATTTACACAAGGAAACTGGCAGATATCACAAGTGTGTTTTATATACACATACCAATAAATCAGTACAATTTATCAATTAATCAGGGATTGATTTGTTGCTTTGTTGGCTATGTACAGCAAGGAGCAGTAAACCTTTTCTATCAGGTCTGGGTAGTGAATCTTTTCTCTTTTATATCACAAAATCTCTGCTGCTCCGGCATATAACGCAAATAGAATTACAGACAAAAGAGACATTGATAGACATGACCATATTCCAATAAAGCTTTATTTATAAAAACAGGAAGTGGGCCAGATTTGGAGGACTGTAGGTTCCTGACCCCTGAGTTACACTTAAGAGAACTATAAAGATTCAAACTGTATTGTGTCTCTAGTACCAATTTTAAACAGAAACCAAATAATGAGGAAATGCTCTTCTAGTATTAAAAACCAATTATCTCAGGTTTGACTGTAGCAACAAAGAAGCTCATATAATTGTTAAATGGTCAACGTTCCAACATGCTCATTGCTTTGATTTTGCCTTACTTGTTAATAATCATGAATATATCAACCAACTTATATATTAGATCTCTACTTGCTTTTCATTTTCAACCGTTGGTCAGTCAAGGACAGAGGCTAACAAAAATCATTTGAGACTATTCCATGAGAATCAATGAGCTCTGCAGAGTTTAAATGGAAAGGACCAGAGGTTTTATTTATTTGTCCGTGTGTCATACCCATCCTCGTATCAATAAAATATACAGGAAGTTCATGTATGTGCAGGAATCCCCTATATAAGTTACATTTATTCCTTTCCAGGGGTGCTGAATACTGCTCATCACTCCTGGCAGAGGGGCAGCTACAGGGAGAGAGTCTTAACAGTGCAGAATAAGACATGGTAAGAAACGGGGCAGGCCCAGAGTCGAGACCTGTAAGGGGGTCCTGGTGGAATGGCAGTCAGGAGAATCTCCAGGAAGGCAGAGGGCCCTAAAAGGTGGAGAACTGAAAGTGAAGGACCTTGGCTGTGCTTTGGGTATGTCGCTATCAAGGGCAGAGGAGCAGCTGGAAGGTCTGTCCTTGGTCTGGACTGCCTGGGGAAGAGGGCAGAGGTGCCTGGCAAGCAGTGAGATATAAAGTGGGACCAGATTGCTAGCTAGCTGCCTGCCCATCTGCCATGCTCTCTACCTTCCCACCTACACACCTACATCTATTACCCATCTGTTTATCCATCTATCTATCTTTTTGTCAGTGAATGAATCCCATATGCCCATACCTGTCCATATATATTTATTTATATTGAAGTATGCTCTTATGTTGAACCCCAAAAGAGCAGATTCAAGATTGTTAGCTCAAGGGTCAAAGGTGCATGTTTTGTATACATGAGACAGACCCTGTTTGATCCCCAGTACCACATAGCAACCTGAGCACTGTAGCAACCTCAGCACCCTAGAGCTGAAGCTGCGCTGGCATTGAGCTAGTCTGGTTTCAGTGGCACTGTATCACTGGGATTTCTCCCCACAAATGCCTGAGAATTGCTTGAGAGAGTCCCCTACCAAAATTAAAAGACGATAAAATTATGCACTGGTGTTAAGGGGGGAAATGCCAGGATAAAGCGCATCTCGATGTAAACAGCTGTGAGTGGTAGGATTGTTGCTGATTGCTTCTTAATACTTTTCCATACCTTCCCCATTATTCTGAAGTCGTGCGTATTGCTTAGATAATCCTGGGAAAAAGGTTTTCTAGGTGAAGGGCAAAAGGCTGGTATAATTAGAGCACTGAGCCATAGAGTGGGACAGGCCTGGTGTGGCCCAGGGCACCCTGGAGAGAGGTGCAGGGAGCTTTGGGGCCAACCCTCTAGGGACACATCACCCAAAGTACCCCAAGCACAGGGAGATGTGTACCCACCCACACTCTGGGGTAACTGTCTCCCTCATTCCTCTTTAAAGTTTGTAAAGGTTTCCTCTTCACTCTTGCTCTTTGAAGCATGAAGAAATATGCTTCTTAAAAATATTTTTTGGTTATGGAGTAACATTGGAGATACAGGGACTGCCTGCAGCTCAGTGCTCGGAGCTTTCTCCTGCCAGTTCTTAGGGCTTCCTGCAGAGCATGTGCTCCAGCCTTTTGAACAACCTCCCCAGCCCAAGTACTCTTTTTTCTAAGTGCACCTAATTCACAGGCATGGACAATTGGAAGAAGTCCTAGAGGGCATTTTATCCAACTCATTTCTTGATTGCCTGTTTTTCTTTTCCAGTGCTAGGGGTGAAGGCCAGGGCCCCACACATGCAGGCATAAGCTCTGCCACTGAGCCAATCCCCAGTCCCACAACTCATCCCTTTCACTGACAGGAAAGGAATAGGATGAAGGGGTCAGTGTCCTAGTCACGGGCATGAAGCAAGATGGGAACTGTCCCTGCAAGGGGCAACACGGCCCGGCACCTCCTCACTCAGAATCCAGGTCCCGCAGAAGAGATCAGGGATGTATCCAGTGACGAGACTCAGCTCAGCCCGTGTCAAGCTTGATGGAGTCTAATTCTTCCTCAGGCTTAGCCATGGAAAGCAAGAACTCGGCCAGGGCCCTCAGCTCATCATATGGCACTTCCTCAGGACTTGGCTACCGTGGGGATGTTTCCCACTCAGTGCCCGCTGGCTAGAGCTCTTCCCTCCTCATCCCCATCAGCCGAGATCTTCAATACTCCATAATTCCTTTCTGAAACTAAGACCTGGTGGGTGTGTGATCTCTCACCTGTGTCCTGCTCTTTACTCATCAAACTAGTCAGGTAATCCCAGTTGATGAAAAATGAGGCTAAAGAGTGGTGGCTTGATCATTTCCTCCCTATAAATCAAATGAAACTGGCTATAAAGTGAAGGTTTTCATCTTGCACATAAGTACCTGCAGCCTATGTGATTCACACAGCTCCTTTACTGCTCCCCTCCTGGGCTACCTCCCACATTTTTTCCCTGCCACCACAGTTGGCTCTTTGGGGATTTTTTTGCACGTCTCTCTGTATAGATACCATGTTGTTCATCTTAAATCATACACTCCTAGAGTACAGGGGACATATCGGTTAATGTTTTCTCCTGATAGGAGCATCTGTAGCCGGGGATTAAGAAATACATTTTCATGAGCTGGATAATAACAAAAATTAAATGGCTAAGTCCTTGCTGCTCCTAGTAGCTGGAGAGCTTTTAAAAATATAAATAAATAAGCACCTATTTCAGTTTTTTTTTCACTCCTACAGAGACAGCAAAAATCCTGGAGAAAAATTTGTGCTCATATATCCAGTGTCAGGCTTCTTAAAAAAGAAGAATAAAACTGTAAATGGGGCCATCAGTCAGAGTTTTTCTAAATGTGAGGCTCACAAACCAAACTGGAAGTTTAGAAAGAGGCTTCCTCTAACAGGGTCTGCATGTGCTAAGGTCAGAACATCCATTGAGCCTCCCTCCTAGCCCACCACACTCATGCAACTGGGCATAGCCCAGGCCAATTAAAAGGGGTGGGGCTAGAGAGGTTGCACAGGAAGTAGGTGCTGGTCTTACATGAACCAACCCAGATTCGACTCCCAGCATCATATATGTTCCCTCAAGCACAGCTAAGAGTGATGCCTGAGTGCAGAGTCGGAGTAAATCCTGAGCACTACCAGGTGCAGCCCAATTTATTTTTAATGTCAAGAGGGCTAAAGAAACAGTTCAATGGGCTGAGCAAATATAAAGCATACAGGAGGTCAGGGTTCCATCCCCAGCACCACATACTTAACAACATCTCTGAGAGTGACCCTTAAGCACCAAGCCAGGATGAACTTCCAAAAAAACACAAGGAACGGCCCCAAAGAACAACAACAACAAAAAATACACCCCCACACAACACACACACACACACACACACACACACACACAAGCTGGACTGGTTTTCTACTAGTGTGGCTATTGTTATAATTTATAGTAGATTTTCCTGCTCTCTAGCTCCTACCTCCAGGACATGACATCTGGATGACACCATCTAGAGAATAAACCTCTTTGGGGTCTCCCACTGCCCCTGGCGGCTGATGCTTTTCACATTTTCACTGACTTTCCACTTGAGATAAATAATACTCTGGGTTTCTTTCTCAGTGAGAAAAGCTCAGAGAGAAATATCTATCTCCATTTCCAAGTTCTTTCCATTGTAATCGGGATGGTCCCTATATCCTAGGATAATACACAGAGCCCCACCTACCTCTGCACTGTTGTCTTTCCTTCCCTTTTCCTGGATTTCCAGGACCCAGAATAAAGGGGAAAACAGATTCGGTGGAACCCTGCCAACCACCTCTGGCCCTTAGCAGATGGTTGAAGTTGAGCATTAGGTCAGTCCCAAAGCCAGCCATCAATAACATCCTGAAGGCTCCGTGTCCTTGACTTCATTATTTTTCTAATGAATATTTAAGAAGAGAAGCTAATAGATCATAGTGTTGAGAGGGCTGTGAATCTTCTGTGTGCCATGGCTTACAATACATCCTAGCAGGGACACATGGAGCCAAGATTCTTATTTTTCAAGTGCTATGTGTGCTTGCTAATTCTGTTCGGTGAACAGAAAAACAGCCTGGAAGTCATTGATATCTGCACAAGATTGCTGGCAAAACCAAGTTAAAAAAAAAATCTAGTAGCTGACCTCTGAACTTTCCCAGAAAGTAAGAAGTCATAGAAGGTTCTTGGAGATTCTGCTTTACATAGTTCACTTCGAGGGGCTAATACTTGCTGATTAGGTTGCATTTCAGTCCTTTTTTTTTTTGACATTTTATTTTATTTTTTAAACATTATGTATTTTTTTAAAAATATTTTATATACCACCATGAGATTCACAATTACAAAGACCTTCATGTTTGGGTTTGGTCATACAGTGTTCTAGCACCCATCCCCCATCAGTGCCCATTTCCCACCACCAATGTCCCTGATTCCTCCCCCTCCCTAGGATGCCTCTATGGCAGGTTCTTTATCTCTTCTCTCCCTTTCTCTCTTTCTCTCTCTGTTTCTCTCTCTCTTTTTATCTCTTCCATCTCTTACACATTGTGGATTGCAATACAAATATTTAGAGGTTATCCGGTGTATTTTTTTTGCCTATATTCAATGCTCAGTTCTAGGATAGTATTACCACTTTCTTTCTTTTTTTTAAGTATTTTATTATATCACCTTGAGATATATAATTACAAAGATGCTCATATTTGGGTTTTGGTTATACAGTGTTCCAGCACCCATCCCTCCACCAGTGCCCCATCTCCCAGCACCAATGTACCCGGTTCCCTTCCCCTCCCCAGCCCATCTTCATGGCAGGTTCTTTATTTCTTTCCCTTTCTCTCTATCTCTTTCTCTTTTCGTTCCCTTCCAGATTGCGGGTTACAGAACATACAATAAAGGGTTGTCATGTGTATCTTTTTGCCTGTATTTAATGCTCAGTTCTAGGTTGGTATTAGTACTTTCGACAATTGTTAGCACAGTGTTCCATTTTCTGTCTTACCTAGCCTCTGACTCCCACACATGTGTGATAATTTCCACCTTTGACAAGTCAGTCCTTTATTAAGTTTGTGTGAACCCATCTTTTCAAAGCCTTTTTTAGAACTGGCTTGTTGGTTGGTTGGAAATTTGTTGTTTCATTTTTCCTGTAGGGGTCTCTTATAAGAAACTAATAATAAAGTCCTGCAGACATAAATCAAATACAAATAAAAACAACATAAAAAGTCCCTGACTTGCTTCAGGTTTCCGGGAAAACAACAAATGCTGGAGGAAGTCCCACCCACTCCTAAAAACTGGAAAAATAAACACAGTGAAAGCCACCAGTAAATAGGTGTTCCTGGTTCCCAGAGTCTCATAAGTCCATTCTGACACTTAGGAGAATGCAAATAAACATCCTTCAAAAAGGGGTTTGGCTTTGAGGGGCTGAGACAGCCTGTGCTATCCCTGTGAGCTGGCTCAAATGCAGAAGTTACGGGAAGGAAACTGATATCACTGGGAGGAACCTGAGGAGCCAGGTCCAGGGTGGCCAGTGGACTGGTCTGAATTCTAGCTTCAAGGCCCTCTGGGGATAGTCCACTTCCTGGGGCCTCGGGGCCTCCAACAAAGCTTGGGGCCTTCTGAAAAGAGACGCCCTGGCAGCGGGAAGCAGCTGGTTTGCTCCCACACAAGAACTGGCAGTTTCTTCTCCACCCCTATGTGCTCATCCTGCTGTATTGGTGAAAGGTCAATGGCATCTAACCTCCCACATCCCAGACTTGCAAGGTCTGTTCTAGAAGTTTCTTTGGGATTTTGTTTTGTTTATCGAATACCGGTGGTATTCAGGACTTACTCCTGGCTCTGCACTCAGGAGCTACTCCTGATAATGCTTGAGGGACCTTATGGAATGCTGGGGATCAAACCCAGGTTGGCCACATACAAGGCAAGCACCCTACCCACTGGACTATCACTCCAGCCCCTAGAAATTTCTTAAGTGCCTGAGGAGCTTCTTCTAATACACCAACTCCTTAGTCTCAGCACACCAGGAAATGAGTGGGGTTTCTCTCGTTCTGGGCATTTCCAAGCTGGTTCAGTGGGTTGGAACCTCCCTCACCAACAGTCTACCATTGTGCTAGGTAAGTGTTGATAGAGAGTTAATGGTTTAATGAATGTATGAACATTGAGATTCAAAAGGAATCCTTCGGCATCTATCCCCAAACCTTTTTTGTCACCACCTAGACAAATTAATAGTGAGCACAGAAATGGGGGGCTGAGAAGCTTAGCAAAAACAAAAGCAGAAGTCAAAGCCAGACCATCATGGTGGGGCCCATGGCTCTTTGGAGCAGGTTGATTGCTTTACTCACGAACTCCAACATGGGCTCTCTTCTCTAAATAGAGGGACAAAATTTGACCCCTGCAGATGAGCCCCACTTGGGTCAAGGTGAAGGGAATCCCTGGTGGTCTCTTGTCTCTGCACAACCTCCTTAAGGACCAGCCCGCTTTGCTCTTAGAGCTGCCTGCCAACCCGGGTCTGCAGAGTTATTCCTGGTCCTCATCAGTGCTAGTAGAGATTCTGGAATTATTCCTCCTGCTACATGGCCCTCAGAACACTTCAGATTCACCCCTGACTTTTGAAGCCAATGTTTATTTCACTCTCTTCCCTCCCCACAGAGATCCTAGGACAACTGAGAGTCACAGAAGTGGGGTCTAGGTCCTGTGCCCAGGTAAAGATGAGGCTCCTGCTCTCCACCCTGATGCTAGAGGAAGGGCAAAGGGACTATGCCCAGGACTGTGGCTCCCAGGAGCCCTGAGCAAGTACATCAGTGGCTCGTCTTAGATAGCACCTTGAATATCTGGCGAGGAAAGAAGGGAAGTGTTGAGTGTCTGGGGCCTCACAGCCAGAACAGGTCACCCAGATGGGAACTGAAGGTCCTTGACAGTGATCCAGGCCCAGCCACCAGTGTGATACCTGATTTATGTTGTGGGTATATCGGTCTGTTTTTGCATCTGGGAGGCTATACAGGAAAATAAGGGAATTGGTCACTATGGTTTC
>JAJIBD010026002.1:0-18198 GCA_021461705.1 Cryptotis parvus | reverse complement strand
GCTGTAGCACTGTATGGCCGAGGCCCAAACATGAAAAATTTTGTAATTGTTTATCTCATTGTGGTATAATAAAATATCACAGTATCACTGTCTTCCGTAGATCATTAGATTTGCTGGAGCAGGCACCAGTAACATCTCAATATGTCTTGTCACATGTGAGATAACCCAAGGCCATCTGCCCCTCCAGGAACATAAAGAGTCTAAAACCATTCTGTAGAGTCATGTGAATGAGGTCTATAATTGTTACTGGTATTTGGCAGTAACAAATTAATATATAATAAATATTATATTTATTATTGAATAAATAATAAATTTGTATAATACTAATATCAATATATTAATATTTAATTCACTTGATCACTTGACATCCCGTTATTTGGTCGGCGGGTGCCATTAATATTTCCATTTGACCCTATCATGTGCCAGTGTAGCCAAATGGCTTCTGGTTGCTTCAGGAATACAAAGAGCCTCAAAATGTTTATTTAGGGTCTTGACAAAGAAGTCTGACTCTCCTGTAGGTGGGCGGCCACGTGATCTTTTTGACATACTGTGGGATCCAGTTGGTAATGGCTCTAGTCCAGCGTTGGTCCCAAATCGCATTACATGTCCAGCCCAACTGATTTTTTCGATGCCTTGGCAAGCGAGACAGCATCCCTGACTCTGGAACAGCGATGGAGGTCGGAGCTCTGGATTCCTTCTTTCACTTCAGTAGGGCGTGATATTCCAACTATAGGTCTTAAGATTCCTTTTGGGGAGACCCGAGTAGCATTCTCATCCTGCTTTCGTAGGGCCCAGGTCTCTGAGGCGTATGTTAATGTAGGGAGGACTGTGGAGTTGAAGAGAGCGTGCTTGGAGCCGGAAGTTCTTTGTCTTTTTCGCTATTTCTTCGATGATTTTGAAGGCATTCCATGCTGATCTCTTCCTCCTGCGCAGCTCAGCTTTTAGGTCGTTCATCATGTTGATTCTCGACCTAGGTACACAGAACTGCTGCATTCAGAGATTTTGTTCCATTCAGAGTGAATGGGGCCTCTGGAACTAGTTCATTTTTCATGAACATAGTTTTGCTGAGATTCAGTTGTAGACCTTTCTTTCCACATTCTGGGTCAAAGTCAGCCTGCATTTGTGCCTAATATTTGGTGCTCTTAGAATGAAGTCATTAGCGAAGTGGAGGTGGTTTAGTTGCTGACCTTCTATCTTCACTCCCATTCCTTCCCATCACATCTTCCTATCACATCTTCCCGAAGATTCCAGAAGATTCCTATCACATCTTCCAGAAAGGTGATGGAGAAGATTATCCATGACTTCTACTCAGATCTCTGTTAGCCACGTCCACCTGCCCACATTCCAAATTCCGCAGTATGGATATGTCGTTCCCAACATTCTCACTTCTGAAATCCAACATGCCATTTCGTCAGTAAAGAAGGGGAACAGCACCAGACACAGACAAAGTCAGCACCGAAAACCTGAAGAATCTGCGTTCAGTACTAATCAATACACTGGCTCGGCTCTTCACCCGCTACCTACCTGTCTGAATGCAAGGTGCCCTCCCATTGGAAAACCAGCAAGACAGTTCTACTGTTCAAGAAGGGAGACATCCACGACATTGGCTACTATCGCCCCATCTGCCTGTTGTCTGCCATCTAGAACCTGTTCACTGGAGTCATTCTGAACAGGATTGGCAGAACACTAGATGAAGGACAACCATGCGAGCAAGCTGTGTTTTGAAAAGGATTCAGCACAATCAACCATATCCACATGGTAACCAAGCCTATTGAAGGTGGTAGGGAGTTCAAGATGCTACTCTGTCTCACGTTCATTAAATTAAAGAAAGCCTTTGATTCTGTGGAGACTGAAGTGGTCATCAAAGCCCTAGCCAAACAGGGCATTCAGACTCAATACATCAATATCCTTCAAGAGCTGTATTACGGATTCCCCCCACCAGGATCTCACTATTTTACTAAGAAGTGATCATCGATGTCAAAACAGGGGTTTGGCATGGTGATGCCATTTCACCAAAACTCTTCAGCGCCACCCTCGAGAACTTCATGTGACAATATTTAATTAATATATAATAAAGTATATTATATGTTAATATATTATATGTTAATACATAATGAAATATATAATATATTATATTATAATATAATAAAATATATTTAAAATAAACTGTCAATCATAAAAATTCTCAGTTATTAATTTCATGAAAACATGCATAATTCATCATTTGTCCATCATTCGACATTTGACTTTGTTCTATATATTTCCTATTAAAATCCTTGTTGTTGAATTGGATTATAAACCTGTGAAACTAGACTATATAATGTGATAATGATGGTTGCATGTCATTATACATTCTGTTGGCAAAATGTAGATCTAAGGATATGCTAAGGAAGGTCTGATGGATATTACCTGTTAACAGATACACAGGATTTTCTGGCAAACTGTCTCCCAACAGAGTTAGTCTTTAGAATTCCCCAGTGAGAACTTTTTGCAGGCTTCAGATACATAGACTGGACTATCCTATGTCATTTCTCTGCACATTTCTTTCTTGGCTATAACTAGCCCATGATGGAAGTGGAGAACAGGGAGACAGTAAACAGGTTTTTTTTGTTTTATTGTCTGACAAGACCTTGCCATCTTGGGTTAGTCTGGAAGGCTTAATTAGCAACTGTAATGTGTTATTTTTTTCATCTCCCCTTACCTAGATGGCACCCCCTGCAGGTTTTTGCCTCCTGATTGGCTCCTTCCTATCATTCTTAAATCCTATACAAAGAATGTGAAATGTCTTTATTATGTAAACTATGCAAACTTAACTCTAAGTTATATTGCCCTTTGAGACCAAGGGATATAAGAGATTGTGGTCCTTGTGGAGATGGTCAGTCAGCTACCAAGATGAGAGCTACTGCCCCTCTAGCTGGTGATTATTTCAAATATTAATGGAAATAGGTCTTGTTCCTGGATTCTCATCTCAGTGCCTCTGACCCAAGAGGACATTCCTGCTTCACATTTTTCACAAAAAATATAAAATATACAACACCAAAATAGAATTGTAATATAAACTATGTATATCATATAGTAATGGTGTGTTTTTGTAGGTTCATTGATTTTTTTAACAAATGTACAACTCTGGTGGAGATGTTTATAGTGGCGGAAGATGTGTATTAGGAGTTGGGGTACATTGGTAATAAATGTACTTTATATTTAATATTACTATCAGTATTAAACTCCTATAATGAGGTCAGGATGCAAATGGTAAAGCACTTGCATATATGAATTCCTGAGTTCAGTTCTCAGTCCTCCCACATATAAATTATGATAAAACATAAAATCTCCTTTTTAAAATGCTGCTGTTATGTATACCTAAGCACCCATCCAACAAGCAAATATGGGCTTCTTTTTATGGAACAGGAACTAATCCAGTTGCATGAACTTCACTACTGAAACTAAAGTAAAAAATATTAGACTTCATTGGGCATTTTAGTGTAGCAAAGGGGCAGTACCTTTCTACAATAAAATAATATACCTTACTTACTATATTACTATAACCATGCCATTTAAACTACAATTAAATTTAGAAAGCATAGAAAGATAAACAATAAAAATATCTTGAAACACTGAAAATAGAATGTCTGACTTCATCATTTCTCAGATGAGCTCTGCCAATCTGAAGTCAATAAGGGAGCAAATTGGCAGCTGAGTGATACTTGTTTAACCTAGCCAATTAGACTCAACAACTCCCAGTCCATGGCTGACTGTTAATGGGCAGGTATAACTCTCAATTCCCTTCCAGTTAGAAAGGATTGTTCATTTCTGCTGTGCTGTGATTCAGCTTCAGAATGGAGACATTATGGCTGGAGTTCCAAACTGGTCATAAGGCTGCCCACCCCCAACATTATCAAACATTCACAAACATAGCCATGCAGATTTATATGAACTAAGCAGAAAAGTGGGGGATAACCAGGTTATGACAACTTTTAATCCCTATCACCAAACAGACCATTTGAATATTTTTGCTCAGAGGCCCTGAGTAATTTCAGCCTTGATAGTATAGCTTATACTATCAAGGCTGAAATTACTATGCATTTATTCAGAAAGCACTTACAAGTCCAAATTCCTGGTCACTATAGCCCAGGCTACTGGAAAATGGCAAGAAGCTGCCCCTGGATGTTTAAAGTTTTGTATCTCAGGTAGCCATCAGGCTGCTTTAATGGAGCAGACTTATCACTGAACAATGGTGGTTTGATGTACCTGAGCACAATGTAGGCATGCTCAAAAATGGTGCCAAGTTACACTGAGATGACAATGGATTTGAGCATTTGATGGCAGTACAAATCGTTGGTATCATAGACCTTACCAAATATTCACAATATAGCACCACAGTCTGCTTAATTTTAATGCTTCAGTGGTTGCCAGGTTTTGGAAAATGGAAATATCTCAGTAGGTCCAAAGATTGGCTCCATACTACAGATGCAGTTAGGTACTAATTACCATGCCCCACAGTCACTTCTCAGGTCCACTGTATTTTGATACCATAGCAACTGCCAGGGATCACCAATTGTTCAGTCCAGGCGCACTAAACCTGGATAATATAATTGCTCTGGCACACAAAATAACAAATATACAAACTGGGAGATATAGTCACTGCCTGGTATTTGTGATCATAAATTTCTGAGAAACATCCAAGTCAAAATGTATGCAAACACTCATTCCTAGCCCTCACTAAGAAAATTAATAAATTGAGGAATTAATCTTCATTGATGGATAAAGACAAAATGATAAGAGAGTTGCCAGGGCTTTTAAGAACTCTCTAAACTTCCTGATAAAGTCCTATAAACAATGATCCACTGAAATGGCTCACTGAAAAAAGGATGCCAATGGAACAGAACTTTAGTAAGCAGAGAGAATGTATGAGAAACATTCAACTAGGAACCATTTCATTAAAGAATACAGTTTTTGTGGCGGAGCTATAGTCCAGAGGGTAGGCTGTTTGCCTTGCATGCAGGCGGCCCATGCCGGCCTGGGTTTAATCCCGGCATCCCATATGGCCCCGCGAGTAACGCCAGGAGTAATTTCTGAGTGCAGAACCAGGAGAAACCCCTGAGCATCACTGGGTGTGGCCCAAAAAACAAAGAAAGTAAAATAAAATAAAGAATACAGTTGTTAAAAATGTAGAGGGATTCATCAGTGAAAACAAGAGCTTAGTAATTGAACTTTAGAATGAGGTAGAAAAATAAAAATATAACAGAAAAATATTTTTCAGTGAAGAAACTGTAAGACCTATATGGAACAGCAGGAAGGAAAAGCATTTGAATTGTAGGGGTTACAGGGAATCAAAATAGAAGAGAGTATCTTGAACATAACCAAGCCTAGCTCCATCTCTAGCACTAACTTCATATGATCTCCTAAGCATTGTATGCAGTGATCCTTAAACACAGTGTTAGAAGAAAACCTGAAGCACTATCAGAAGTTGATGTTGGCAGCAGACAGTGAAGGGTCCCATGTCACTGAACTTTCTGGGAATAGAACTAGTTGCCCTAAAGCTGTCCAGACACACCTGGTGGACACAAGAACCATGACCTGATAAGACCTTTACTTGTTTCTAGGACCCACCCTTCAAGAGAAGATCCAGCAGAAGCAGTGATCAAGTAAAAGGAGTTTTCAAAGACTACTCCCAACTCTACCCACCCAACCCTACTTGGCAACTGCCCGAGAAAAGACTTTTACCTAGGTAGAAACACCATTGGGGGGCAACTTAGTAAAAACCTATAAAATCCACCTTGAATTAAGAAAGCTTGCTCATATGCTGCCCAAGCCCATGTGCTGCTTGAGCCCATGTGGCCAAGCACATGTGGTGCCCGAACACATGTATCACCCACATCTACTCTCTTGAGATGTGTAGTCTCTATTTCTCTCCTTCACTTTCCTCAGAACCTCTGAATAAGATCTGGTTTTATTTCACTGTTTGTCTCCCTTTAAAATTTTTATTCAAGTATGCAAAGACAAGAACCTGTAAGGACTGAGTGAGGCCTAGCCTTCCCAGTGGATTCATGGGCCAGAGGGAGAAAGTGACTCTCTCTCCATTCCACCTTATATCAGCCTTTGTGGGGCTCACCAACATAAGAGTGGTCCAAACCCCTACCTCTTTCCACCAAAAGAAAGAGGGGAGGAGACAAGGGAGGGGAGGGGGGGTCAGAGTGATAATACAGTGGGTAGGCACTTGTCTTGCATGCAGCCAACCTAAATTCAATCTGTGTCACCCCATATGGTCCCTCAAGCCTGCTAGCAGCTATCTCAGAGTGCAGAGCCCAGGAGTAAGTCCTGAGTAGTTCTGATTTGACCCAAAACAAAGAAAATAAAATTCCATTTGGCTAGGTTATAACATGTAATTAAAGGGGTGATAAATTTTTTTTTCAGAAAAAACATGTGTTTTTTTTCTGAAAATTTTATTTTATTTTATTTTATTTTATTTTTTTTTTTGGGTCACACCCAGCAATGCTCAGGGGCTACTCCTGGCTCTGCACTCAGGAATCACTCCTGGCGGTGCTCGGGGACCATATGGGATGCCGGGAATCGAACCCAGGCCGGCACAAGCCGGCCGCGTGCAAAGCAAACGCCCTACCCGCTGGGCTATCGCTCCGGCCCCTGAAAATTTTAAAGTTAAAGGAATTCATGGCCACTTTAGCAAACTCTGAAAGAAATAATAAATTGTCTTCTATAATAGATAAAGAAATAGATAGATACACAATAAAATATAAAATAGTTGGAAATATAATGTAATCTCTGAGAATTTTAAACTTGTTTTGAAATGTGGGGAAATTTGAGAAATTAATATATAATTATCATCATAATGCTAAAACAAAAATACTTGGAACAAACAAGAAGAGGCAACTCAAAGAGAATATAAGACAAATCCAGAGAAACTAAAAAAGACCCCAAAACTTCATATAAACTTGGTATAAATTTATTTACATAAATTTTTCTTGAAAGGTCTATACAATGAATTCGCCAATCAAAAGGAACAGAATGAGTTTATGGATTTGGAAAAAATAATCAAACTTTCTACTGTGTGTAGGGAGACCCATTTGATCTTCAATAGTGAACACTGTCAAAACAAAAGATAAATCATACAAGCAAAAAGTTGCTTAAAATGAAGGAAAAACCATATTTTATTAGATAAAATAGGCTTTAAATTTAAAAGTTAATAAAAGTTAATAAGAGACATAGACATTTATTATGCAGTTATTTAGTAATCAGACCAGCAAGAGGTCTTTTTCTTATAGTTGCCCTATTTTGTAAAATTTAGTCACCATGAAATTACAAAGTTATTTATGACTTGGTTTCAGGCTTACAATGTTTCAGCACTGATCCCTTCACCAGTGTTTGCTTCCATTCACTAATGACCCACCAAACCCTTTTGTCTCCCAGCCACCAGTCCAGTAAGAGTTTTAATTTTTTTTTTTTTTGCTTTTTGGGTCACACCCGCGATGCTCAGGGGTTACTCCTGGCTCTGTGCTCAGGAATTACTCCTGGCGGTGCTCGGGGACCATATGGGATGCCGGGATTGAACCTGGGCCGGCATAGGCCGGCCACGCGAAGGCAAATGCCCTACCCGCTGGGCTATCGCTCCGCCCCAAGAGTTTTAATTTTCAACAACATACACATAGTAAATAAAGAAGTATAAAAGTTCAATGTCAAATGAAGTGCATGAAAGTTTATAAATAAACTACAATAGAGTTGGAAAGGCATCAACAGCAATACAAAAGTAACAGTAGAATTTAACTCTCACTCTCAGCATTGGACAAATCAATCAGACAGAAAATCAATAAGGAAATAAGAGCCTTAAGTGAGGCGGTAGAAGAGCCGTGGTTAATAACATTTGTAGGGCTTTCTACCACTAAAAGCCCAAATACACGTTTATGCAATGAAAGTAGAAAATTCTCTAGGTGAGACTACATACTAGGACACAAATTAAGTATTAATATAGTCATGGTGATTGAAACCAATAAATAAAACGGACCCCTACCCACAAACAGGATAACAGCATAGAGCAGGAACTCCCATGACTTAACAATGAAATGCATTTAGGATCACAAGATAGTCACCCTGCCCCTCGAAGTTCTAGGTGTGGCTGTGGTGCCCTGATGCACTGGCAGGTGGCAGATAAGAGACAGACTTCTCTACACCTCGGACTCTGTCCCATGGGTCCTGTATGATTGATAGTCTGACATAGAAAATACTAGGCCCACTGGGCCTCTAGAATGAACCCAGAGCCATGGCAGAGCCTGGCATGTTACCTGTAGTGTATTCAATATGCCGAAAGCAGTAACAATAAAGGACCTCCTTCCCAACAAATGGAGATGTTACTTCGCACCCACTCGAGTGAATTGGTGAACAATGGGAAGACAAGTGACAAGTGACAAAAAAATCCATCTACCTGTTAAATTGATTACTAGATACTTTATTTCTTTTTATACAACGGTAAATTAGATTGGTTTCTTGGTATCTTGATATCTTGATAACTTTTCTTCTAGTTCCTGGTTTCCATTTTGAAATATAATAAATTTGAACTTCAATTTTGTAGCCTGCTACTATCTGGTATAGTTTTCCTCTAAGATTTTGGGTGGAATATTTAGTATGATCTATGTATACATTGTCATATAATGTGCAAATTTCTAGTCTATTGATATATTAAAAAGCTCATTGTTATTAGGGAAATACTAATTTAAAAGACTGATAACAGCCATCTATACCAAAAAGGATTGCAACAAGTACTGGTATGACTGTGAAGAAAAAAGAGCCCTCATTGACTCTTGTTAAATATGTAAACTGATTAGTGCAGAACACAGATAAGTGAGATCATCCTGTGTCTGTACTTCTTGTTCTGGCTTACTTCACTTAATAGGTTATTTTCCAGTTTCATCCATGTTGCAGCAAATTGCATGATTTTCTTTTTCCCTTGATCTTTGGACATTCTCGTAATTTTCTCATCTGTTATTGGGCGCCTTGGTTTATTCCATATCTTGACTATTGTATTAAGTGTGCTTATGTCCTTTTGAATGAATATTTTTGTGACCATTGGGTAGATACCTAAAAGTGGGTAAATATCCCAAGACAGCTACATACCCCAAAGTGAAATGTATGGGTCATAAATCAGCCCAATTCTTAGTTTAAGGAGAAATCTCTTTCATGGGGTTTCATAATTTCTTTCATGGGGTTGAACCAAACAACATTGCCACCAGTGGTAGATGACAGTCCCTTTTATGACATCCCAACAACACGGATTATATCTACTACTCCTTATATGTGTAATTCTCACTAGTGTGAGATGTTATCTCATTGTTCTCTTGGTTTGGATTTCTCTAATAATAGTGATGATGAAGTGATTTTTCAAGTACTCATTGGCTATTTAGCTATTTTTCTCTGAGAAGTTCCTGCCCAATTCTTCTCCCTATTGTTTTGATAGAATTTTTAATTTTATTGTTTCCATTGTTGATCTTTGTCAGTACTTCATATATACTGGATATATTACTTGTATCACTTGTCTTCCCGTTGTTCATCAATTTGCTTGAGCAGGCACCAGTAACATCTCCATACATCCTGTCACGTGCTAGTGTAGCCCAAGGGCATCTGCATCCAGGAGCACTAAGAGCCTCAGATCATTCTGGTCATAGGAATGAGGTCTATATTTGCTACTGGTTTTTAGCATATCAAATACAACATGGGTTGCTTGCCAGACTGTGCTGTGTGGGTAGCTAACAGAGCCTACAAACAGAGGTAACAAAACGTGTATATGGTCATAAAACTTTAACAGAAAAACCACTGTAATTCAATGGGAAAAGAAAAAAACCTTTCTAGGAACAGTACTAGGTTTACTGGAAATTCTTTCATCTAAGTTGTTGAATCAACCTCACACCACAAATAAATGACTACTGAAAGACAATATAGAAAAAATACATTTGAAACCACAGAATAAATAAAATACATTTTGGAAAGAGTGTGAAATGAAATCATTATAAAAGGGAAAATGCTAATAAATGAAGCTTTATAAAAATGTAAAACTTCTTTGCATCAAAAACAGTATTGAGAAAATAAAATTGTAAGCCTATACTGAAAAAAATATTTGCAATATGTATTTCCAGGAATAATTCCTGAGTACAGAGCCAAGAGTAATTCCTGAGCATCGCCTGTGTGATCCAAAAGCGAAGGAGGAAGGAAGGAAGGAAGGAAGGAAGGAAGGAAGGAAGGAAGGAAGGAAGGAAGGAAGGAAGGAAGGAAGGAAGGAAGGAAGGAAGGAAGGAAGGAAGGAAGGAAGGAAGGAAGGAAGGAAGGAAGGAAGGAAGGAAGGAAGGAGGGAAGGAGGGAAGGAGGGAAGGAGGGAAGGAGGGAAGGAGGGAAGGAGTGTGTAAATACTGGATATATACACATATATATTTATTCATATATATATTCATATATCAACTCTTTATCTGATGTGTTATGTACTAATATTTTTCTCCCTTTCACTTCTGTCTTTCGGTTTTTGTCCATGGTATATTTTATTTTTGGCCATGCATAAACTCTTTAATTTTATGGACTAAAATTTGTATTTTTTAAATTTTGTTACCTTTTCCAATGGCATCATACAACTGAAGACCACTCTATGCTCAAAATCTTCCTCAATGTTCTTTCTAGATCCCGGTCTGACCTTTAGGTCCTTTATCCACTTAGGAATGACATTTTTTTAGTAGAGTGTAAAATATAAATTTAGCTTCAATTATTTACTTGTGGTTTTTACATGTAGTAAAGGTGGAGTTCCAAGATCATTCATGACCATAGAGTATAGGGAGAATGACATAGAAGGAAAGAAATCAGGGATAAGTAAGATGAGACAGACAGGAAGTAATGAGAGCAGTGCGTTCAAGGGTTTTAGGTTCAGTGGTGATGTAAGTAGTATGTCCCTATATGCAAACTATGGAGTCAATAGTGATGAAAACAGGAGATATAAACTTTAGCAACCAAACATAAAAATGTGCCTGTCAAAGAGGCAGCATGGAGTGTGGGGAGCAGAATCAACTGGGGACCCTAGTGGGGGAAGTTGGTGGGAATAGGGCCAGAACACAGCATACCTAAAATTCAATGATGAGTAACTTTGTATATCATAGTTTCTTAACAATATTTTAATAAAAATATATAAAACATAAGCATAACCTATAGTTTGAAAACAAACTAAATTTATGTGTAAACACTATAATTGATATATGTGTTGCAGGGAAGTTATAACAGATATTTCCCAATTATTCCAATTGTCCATTGTGAAATTTCCCTAATGTATTCCATATTAATATACCATAGTTTTATGCTAGTTACTTTATTTCTTTTAAACAAACAAATGTCTTTTAGTTGTACTAAGAACAGGAAAGTGAAGTGTTTATTTTTATCTTAGTTTTATGAAAAAATGGTATGGAAGATTCCCCTATAACTGTAAATGACTATAAAATTATTTTATATCTATCCTAGAAAAATATGGGTACACAAAAACATTTGATAAAAAAATTTAAGTAATCCTATGTTTATTCCAGAAATGTTTACACAGCCAAGATCTGGAAACATTAATAATACTCAGCAACAGATAATTGGATAAAGAAGTTGTGGTATATGTACACCTGTACAGCTATAAGAAATAATTTAATCTTACCTTTTGCTGCGTCAATGGAACTGAGTGTATCATGTTAAGCCAAAATGCAGGAGCAAGTCAAATGCCAAATGATCTCATTCATTTATCATATGCAAAGTAACAAAGCAAGAACTAGACGATGTATAATGAAAAAAACCCTTCGTTTAGAATCTGAGGATACTACTGGGAGGAGGATATTTTCATAAACATACCATGATCCTATGATATTTGGTAGAGGGATATCAGCATGTTGATTAGTGGCACTGTGTGTTAATACTATAGCATTAAAAGCATATCAATAGTCTTGGACACCAACATTAGTTCAATAACAAAACCAATACAAATAAAATAGATGTTTAAAGTAAGGCACATTGTCCACAATGTATTAGAGTACCATTCTGATGTACACATAGAGAGATAGTACAGAGGTTATGGCACTTAATTTGTATATGGTGAACTCTGTTTCAACCTTTGCTCTGTCTATAGTCCTGAGCATAGCCAGGAGTGATCCCTGAACACAGAGCCAGATGTTAAATCCTGAGCACCATTGGCTGTAATCTCGAAACCAAAAATCTTCTGAAGTAGTTGGGGAAACAAGTACTCCTCTTCCCTGTAAAGCGACTCAAACAGCATTAATTGCATAAATCCAATATAGCATCATTTCTAGAATTAAAAAAAAATGGAAAACAAGTTTGCTAGGTTGGAACTGGGTGAACAAGAAAGAGAGTAAAATGACATAAAATTAGATAAAACATGAAGTAAGATACAACAAATTCCGTAGATCCCTTTTCAAGGCAATGGTTGAAATGTGCATTTATTCCGAGAGAAGTGAAAAAATTATTTCACATACAAATAATTTTCACTACAAGTGAAAATATACCATGAGATATATAGGAAATATGCATCTCTATAGTAGAATTTCTTTTTTTAAATTTTTTTATTATACCACCGTGAGACATACAATTACAAAGGTGTTCATGATTGGTTCTTGGTTATACAGTATTCCAGCTCCCATCCCTCCACCAGTGACCCATTTTCACCAACAATGTACTCCACCCCCTCCCAACCTCCCCAGGCTGCCTCAATAGCAGGTACGCCCGCTTCCTCTCTTTTTCTGTCTCTCTCTGTCTATGCATCTCTCTCCCTCTTGTTTTACACATTGTGGCTAGCCCTGCAGACATTTAGAGTTTATCACTTAAGTCTCTTTGTGTATATTCAATGGTGAGTTTTAATCTGCCATTACCATTTCCCACATTTAGTAAAACACTGGTATCTATTTATATCCTATTAAGGAATGCAGTCATTCTATATCTGTCCTTTTCTTTTTGACTAATTTCACTCAGCATGATAGTCTCCATGTCCATATATTTGCAGGTAAATTTCATAATTTCGTCTTTTCTGACAGCTGCATAGTATTCCATAGTGTAGATGAACCAAAGTTTCTTTAGCCAGTCCTCTGTTCTCGGGCATTTAGGTTGTTTCCAGATTATAGCTACAGTGAATAGAGCAGAGATGAATCAAGAAGTACAGATAGTGTTTCTGCTATGTGTTTTCGGTCTCTAGGGTATATTCCCAGGAGTGCTATTGCTGGATCAAATGGGAGCTCAATATCTAGTTTTCGGAGGAATGCCCATATTGTTTTCCAAAAGGGCTGGACTAGTCCGCACTCCCACCAACAGTGGATCAGAGTCCCTTTTTCCCCATATCCACGCCAGCACCGGTTGTTCTTGCTGTTTTGGATGTGTGCCAGTCTCTGTGGTGTGAGATGGTACCTCATTGTTGTTTTGATTTGCATCTTCCTGATGATTAAAGATGAAGAGCACTTTTCATATGCCTTTTGGCTATTCAAATTTCTTCTTTTCGGAAGCTTCTGTTCATTTCTTATCCCCGTTTTTGGATGAGGTTGGCTGTTTTTCTCTTGTGAAGTGCTACCAGTGCCTGATATATCCTGGATATTAACCCCTTGTCAGATACTTATTGGGTGAATATCCTTTCCCACTCTGTGAATCGTCTTTGTATCTTGGTCACCGTTTCTTTTGAGCTGCAGAAGCTTTTCAATTTTAATAATCGCATTTGTTTATCTTTGCTTCCATTTGCTTGGTCATTGGTGTGTCGTCTTCAAAGATACTTTTTGTTTTGATGTTGTAGAGCATTTCTGTTATGTTTTCTTCGATACACTTTATAGATTCATGTCTGATGTTGAGATATATAATCCATTTGATCTAACTTTTGTGAATGGAGTTAGAAGGAGGTCTAAGTTCATTTTTTACACATAGCTAAGCAGTTTTCCCAGCACCATTTGTTGAAGAGGCTTTCTTTGCTCCACTTAATATTTTTCTCCTTTATCAAAGATTAAGTGGTTGTATATTTGAGAGTGTGTTTCAGGATATTCAGTTCTATTCCATAGGCCTACGGGTCTGTCTCTATACCAATACCATACTGTCTCAATTACAACTGCTCTGTAGTAGAGCTTGAGGTTGGGGAAAGTGATACCAACCATTTTCTTTTTCCCAAGGATTGCTTTAGCTATTCTTGGGGTTTATTATTCCATACAAATTTCAGGAGTGTTTTTTCAATTTCTTTCAAGAATATCATGGGTATCTTTATAGGGACTGCATTGATTCTGTATAAAGATCAAGGGAGTATTACCATTTTGATGATATTAATCCTTCCAATCCATGAGCAGGGAATGTGTCTCCATTTCCTCAGGTCTTCTTTACTTCCTGAAGTAACGTTTTGTAGTTTTCTTTGTAGAGATCCTTCACATTCTTTGTCAGACTGATTCCTAGGTATTTGATTTTGGGGGCACAATTGTGAATGGGATAGTTTCCTTAATGCCCCATTGTTCTCTTTCGCTGTTTGCATATAGGAAGGCCTTTGATTTTTTTGGTGTTGAGTTTTTTCCCTTTTTTTTGGGTCCACACCCGGCAACGCTCAGGGGTTCTCCTGACTCTGCACTCAGGGGAATTACTCCTGGTGGTGCTGGGGGACCATATGGGATGCGGGATTGAACCCCGGGGGGGGGGGGGGGGGCGGCCAAGCCACCCCCAAAAACCGCTGGGGCTTTGCACCCGGCCTTGGTGTTGATTTTGTTCCTGCCACTCTACTATAGGAATGTATCTTTTCTAGGAGCCTTTTGGAAGAGAGTTTCGTGTTTTCAAGGTATAATATCATGTTATCTGCAAATAGTGACAACTTGGCTTCTTCCCTTCCTATCCCGATGCCATTAATGTCCTTTTCCTCCCTGATTGCTATGGCAAGTACTTGCAGTACTATATTGAATAGAGGTGATGAGAGTCGGCAGCCTTGTCTTGTCCCTGATCTTAAGGGGAAGGCTTTCAGTTTTTCCCCATTTAGAATGATGCTCACTGTGGGCTTGTAGTAGATAGCCTGGATTATATTGATGAAGGTTCCTTCAATCCCCATTTTACTTAGAGCTTTTATCATGAGCGGGTGTTGAATCTTGTTAAATGCCTTCTCTGCATCTATTGATATGATCATATGGTTTTTTATTTTTCTTTTTGTTGATATGATGTATTATGTTGATTGACTTGCAGATGCTGAACCATCCTTGCATTCCCGGGATGAATCCCACTTGGTCATGGTGTATAATCTTTTTGATGACTCTTTGGATTCTATTTGCTAGTATTTTGTTGAAGATTTTAGCATCTGTATTCATCAGGGAGATTGGTCTGTAGTTTTCCTTTTTGTGACATCCCTGTCTCCTTTGGGTATCAGGGTGATATGTGCCTCGTAAAAAGCTATTTGGGAGTGTTTCTGTTTCTTCAGTTTTCCATAAGAGCTTGAAAGGGAATTGGGAGTAGGTCCTCTTTAAGGTTTGGTAGAATTCACTGGTGAATCCATCTGGACCTGGGCTTTTGTGTTTGGGGAGACTTTTGATTACCGATTCTATTTCCTCGATGGAGATAGGTTTGTTGAGGTATTCCAAATCTTCTTGTTGCAGACTTGGGAGGCTATTGGAAATCAGGAATTTGTCCATTTTTTCTAGGTTCTCTTGTTTCCTGGCATACAAGCTCTCATAGTAATCTCTGATGATCTTTTGAATTTCTGTGGTTTCTGTTGTGATGTCCCCATTTTCATTTCTGATTCTATTTATTTGGGTGCTCTCTTTTCCTTTTCTTACAGGTCTTGCAAGTGGCTTGTCAATCTTGTTTATATTTTCAATGAACCAGCTTTTGGTTTCGTTGATCTTCTGGATTGTTTTTTGACATTCCATCTCATTGATTTCTGCTCTAAGTTTTATTATTTCTTTCTTCTTGGGTTGGGCTCCTTTTGTTGATCACTCTATAAGATCTTAAGTTACGAAGTCAGACTGTTTGTGATGGCCTTTTCTTCTTTTCTGAAGAATGCTTGAATAGCTATGAACTTGCCTCTTAACACCGCTTTTGCTGTATCTCACATGTTCTGGTAATTCATGTCTTCAGTCTCATTTGTTCCCAGGAATCTTTGGATTTCCTCTTTGATTTCTTTTATGACTTGCTGGTTGTTCAGCAGTGAGCTGCTTAGTTTCCAGGTACTTGATATTGCCCTCATTTTTGTGTACAATTAACTTCTATTTCAGTGCATCATGGTCTGAAAAAACAGTTTGTAAAATTTCTGTCTTCTTGATTCTATGGAGGTATGATTTATGGTTCACCATGTGATCTATTTTGGTGTATGTTCCATGTGCACCGGAGAAGAAAGTGTATTCAGCTTTTTGGGGATGAAATGCCCTGTATATGTCTACCAGCCCTTTTCTTCCATCTCTTCTTTAGGGCCAGTATTTCCTTGGTAATTTTCAATCTTGTTGATCTATCCAGGGTTGATAGAGCAGTGTTGAAGTCTCCAACTACAATTGTGTTGCTGTCAATATCTTCTTTGAAGTCTATTAGTAGTTGTTTTAGGTATTTTGCTGGCCCCTCGGTGGGTGCGTATATGTTTAATAGAGTGATTTCTTCCTGATATATGCATACCTTGACTATTAAGAAGTGACCTTCACTGTCCCTTCTGATCTTCTTCTGCCTGAAGTTTATGTTGTCGGATACCAATATGGGTATCCCAGCCTTTTGGATGGGTTGTTTGAGTGAAGGATTGTTTTCCAGCCTTTTATTTTGAGCCTGTCTTTGCTCTGATTGTTTGGGTGTGTTTCTTGATGGCAACACAATGTCAAATTCAATTTTTTTGATCCATTTTGCCACTCTTTTGTCTCTTAACTGGTGCATTTAGACCATTGACATTGAGAGAGATTATTGTCATGGGATTTTGTACCATCTTTCTGTATAGGTTGGTTGTTCTTTTGGGTTATGTCTCGTCTTATAGTAGATCTTTCAGTCCTTCTTTTAAGGTTGGTTTTGATTTTACAAAGTTCCTAAGTTGTTGTTTATCCAAGAAGTGGTATATCTGTCTTTCAAATATGAGTGAAATTTAGCTGGATAGAGAATTGCTGAGACATTCATTTCATTGAGTTTTTGTACTATATACCACCACTGCCTTCGGGATTGGAGGGTGTCTTCTGAGAAGTGTGCTGAAAGTCGAATGGATGCTCCTTTGTATACAATTTCCTTCTTTGATCTTGCTGCCTGAAGAATTATGTCTCTGTCTATGGCATCCATTACTTTGACTTGGATGCGTCTTGGGGTCTTTCTATTGGGGTCTCTTCTCGCTGGTATGTGTCGGGCTTCTTGCATCTAGATGCCTTCATTCTTTAACTCGGGAACTTTACAGCCAGGATGTTTTTAACTCTTTTAATTTCCTTGGGGTTACTTTCCTGTCCCTCTGGCACTCCGATGATTCTTGTGTTGTTCCGCCTGGCTTCATCCCATTGTTCTCTCTTCCTTTGCTGATCCATTTTCCGGTCTTTTTCCATCTTATGTAGTTCTCTGAGTGCTTTTCTTCAGCTCATCTTCAGTCTCACTGATTCTCTCTTCCGCTGTTGTCATCCTACTGTTAAGAGACCCTATTGTGTTTTTCATTTCATCTGCTGAGTTTTTAAGAGGTGATATTTCTATTTGTATGGTTCTCATTTCTGCTCTCATTTCCTCCCGTAATTTATTGACTGCCCTTTCAACTGCTTCGTTTATGTTCTCCTGTATTTTATTGGACATCTGCTCCATTTTTTCGTTGAGCTCCTTAAACATTCTATCAATTTCTTCTGCAAATTCATTTTCAGAGAGATAATGCACATCCGCATTCTTTTTTTGAGTCTTTATGGTTGATTCCTTAATCTGTTCTTCGAACTGGGGATCTGCGTTGTTTCCCCATGGTGTTGTGGTGTTCAAGGATAGATTCCTCTACTATACTGTTTCTTTTTTCTTGAGGGTATTACCTTCCCTTGGTGTTGAAATTCCTATTTTTGTAATTAGTGGCCACGTGAGTGGTCACCACGTGAACGCGTTCACCCGGCATGCCGCACACCTAGGGAGAATATCTTAGGCGGAGATAGGCCTGTGTGAGATTCAAAATGTCCGTTTACTTCGCTTTCACTCTTACTTCTGGGGTTTTGTTCCACTTTCTGCCATGGCCTGGGTCTCTACCACGACCACAGG